>JABUQX010027696.1:2500-5000 GCA_015478945.1 Trachelipus rathkii | reverse complement strand
GTGCCAGATTATATGAGCCGGTGCCGGTGCCGGTGCCGGTGCTGGAAACGATGCGGTGGTGAGTTAGCAAACATACGCTTAACAACACAATACTGACGTCAATGTATATGCATACAAACCCGTATAACTCGAAGTTTCAGAGCTCTCAGGGGTGTCTGCGAGCCCTCAGGAGGAGGTCCCAGAAGAAAAGTATAGAATGGTTAGAAAAAGAAAAGCACAGAGTACATAAGAGAAGATGAAGGAGGAACGATGACAAAGGATAATTCCAGAGGGATCAGAAATTGTAAGGTCCACACAGGAGATGGTGACCAAACCCCAAAATGGGGTTTTGCCCTTGAAATCAAATTTTAATGGTGAATGCAAGTATAAATTACATAGATGATCACTATGACAATCATCAAATACTACACAAAATATCAAACTTACCACAAAGAGCTTATTAATTATACGGCCACTATTAATTGATAATTTATGTGATGATCACTATGGCAACCAAATGTTACATAAAATATGAAATAACACAATTATACAGCTACTATCTAACTATTTGTTTAGTCTAACTTAATCTATCATTACCTAACCGGACTAAATATACCAACCTAACATTGTCTAACAAAACCCGGCTTAACATACTATCTTGGCTCATAAAATTTATTAATTACGGCATCTCTGTCTGTCTGTATGTCTGTCTGTCTGTCTCTCTCTCTCTCTCTCCCTCTCTCTCTCTCTCTCTCTCTCTCTCTCTCTCTCTCTCTCTCTCTCTCTCTCTCTCTCTCTCTCTCTCTCTCTCTCTCATCTCTCTCTCTCTCTCTCTCTCTCCACACTTTCTGAAATGATGCAACAATTTCTTAACTTCTCTTGGCACATCTATACTAACTTCACCTGCTGCTGCTTACACGACTGGACTTCTTACTGTGCACATGCCTGTTTCGTCTCTAACATGTACAGGCTTTCATATCTATAAATAACTCGTGTTCGTCTGTATGCTGTACATAAACTATTATATTTCTTTTGCATGACGAAGCAATTTATTTATTTTGTTTAAAGTTTTTATTTTTCACTCTACATACTCACTCACCAGAAGTCACATCACACCTAGTCTTTCCAACAACTGGTCTCCCATCACTTCGCTTAATAATGAATAACGTGACTGCAACACAAGGTGCTGATTGGTCTATTACGTCCAATGCCAGGTTACATTATAAACATCAGGTAAAGAGCTAGATGTAAAAAGTCTGAAATATTTTAAATTTTATACTAAGTATCAGCGCATAAAGACGGCTCTTAATGTAAGCGGATTACAAATGCCTCAGCCTTTAGCTGAGACCTTACTCCTTACACTCCCTTAGGGGGATGGTGACACCTTCTCCTTTGAAATAAAGCGCAAATAACAACAAAAGCAACCAAAATAGCAAAATATTACGTCATCGAAATGATGACGTCATTCCTTGGCTCTCATTAACTTTGAGTGACGTCATAGAAATACAGGCCTCTGATTGGTAACCCATGAGCTTAATAAGATTGCTTAATGTTAAAGGTTGCTTAATGTTAGAAGGTAGTAGGGATGGCCAAAAGATATCGATATATCGAAATATCGATATTTTTGGCTCGATATATCGATATTTTTGGGCGATATTTTCTAAGGCGATATATCGATATTTCAATATTTTTTCTTAATATCGAAATCCGATATTCTTTTCAAAAAAAAATTTTTTAAAGGCCGAAAAAAAATAAAATCTTATTCCCTCTCCCGACACCCTGAAGTGATGAAACTCTCTTTTACCCCCATATTTCGTTCTTCGTTCGTCCCTCAATGTCGTGTATAAAATAAACCGAAAAATTGGGGTTTCAGATTTTTCGTCTTTTCGGGAACCAAAAATATCGACATGGCACAAACCACATAGTCAAATTGTCTTCTGAATATTCACTAATCACTATTCAGTTATTCAGTTATCAAGTGGATAATGCGGCCCAATAAAATTTTGGAATGATAGTAAAAATGCTTTCCCTGCTATGTTTATGTTAGCAATGAAATATCTTACTGTAAATGCGACGTCAGTCTCGTCAGAACGAACAGTATCATTATTAAACAATGTTTGTTCAAATGAAAGGAATTGATTGATTCCGAAGCAATATCAATCCAGTTAGTCTTTAGGTGCATTAGATCGATAAGTATTGGTCTTGTATAATATATATATATATATAGATTTTAATAGTATATATATATATATATATTTAATAAAATATATATATATATATATATATATATATATATATATATATATATATATATATATATATATATATATATATATAATTAAAGGTAAATAACGTTACATTGAATAAAAGGAAAGGAATTAAAAATAAGCTATCATAGTTTATTTTCCTTTTTTCATGAAAAATTTTAGATTTATTTATTTATTTCTGAGGTGTAAAAGAGACTTTGCAGTCCGCCGAAAACCCATTGATTTGGAAACTATCTGCCTCGGTTATATTTTCT
>JABUQX010027695.1:72500-75000 GCA_015478945.1 Trachelipus rathkii | reverse complement strand
AGAGAGAGAGAGAGAGAGAGAGGAGAGACCCTTATTTGGGTCCTCTACGACCCTTTTCACCTGCAAAATTAAAATGGATGATTTAGGGGTATAATTGTGATTCTTTTGAATTTTTTACACTTACCATAATAATAATAATAATTAATAATAATGCGAACATAATTTTCGATTAAAAAATATTCTACCTTCAGATTTGAAACAAATATAATAATAGAAAGAATGGCCTTTCCAAGGGTATCAGACCATCTTTCCTATTTTTAGATTTATTTCGTTGCCTAATTAATACTAAACTTGGGAAAGTTTATTTTTAAAAGGCTTTTAAATATTACGCCATATTTTATACAGCCTAACCTCCTCATTCATGAACGCTTCATCGGAAATTTGATGCCCCTAAAATCTGCCGCCTTGGGCTAACCGTACCTAAATACGTTTCTGTTTATATATATATATATATATATATATATATATATATATATATATATTATATAATATTATATCTACTATATTTATCTATTATATAATATATATATATATATATATATATATTATATATATATATATATATATATATATATATATATATATATATATATATATATATATATATATAATATATTATATTATATTATATATATATATATTATATATAATATATATATATATATATAATTATTTTTTATTATTATTATATATATATTAATATTTTACAGTAATTATCATCTCCATTAAATACCAACTCACCGGGGTAGAGCCTAATCATAAGAGCGCTGCAGGCGAAAGACGAGGATCTGCACGCTCAGATGGAAACTAAATTACAGTTAGAGAGGTAAAGAAATAATAAAATTATAAAAAGAATAAATATTCTTATTCCAATTCTAAAGGTAAAAAGGCTTTGAAAGAATAAAATCATATGCTATCCAATGGTTGGAATGGAGTTTGATTGAATGTTCATAATTAATTATTTGTTTATAATTAATTATTTAATATAATTAATTGAATTATGTTTATTATGTATAAACGTTCGTGTATCATTTTCTATAAATTATATTTCTGAAGCTTTAAAACTATATAATGTTACGATTTTGGATTGTAAACTGTATGTAACAAAATATTTTTTACATTAACTTTCATTGAAAGGTAAAAGAAAAATTTTTGTTCATTAATAGTTTTAATAACAATATGTAATTAAATTTCTTTTTTTCTTTCCCCAGGCAATTGTTAACAGATCGTCATTCTCTTTCCGAGTCCCTACAGAGAGAAGCTTCTGTAAACAAAAGACTTTCTCTGGAGAACGAAGAATTGCAATGGAAACTTCGCCAAAGAGATACTACGCCTAATTCTTCCCATAATTCATCCTCGCTAGGCAAGTTTACAATTTTCTTCATCTTATATCGCTTATTTTTATAGTTGTTTTGTTATCGAGTTCACCAATATATGAAAAATTATAAAATTATATTCTGATTCTTGCCAATTGCAAGTATACAATATAATTTTCAAAGATATGTTGATATATTTCTTATATCATTTTAAAACTCCATTACGATTTTTTTCTTATATTGGTAAACTTTATAAACTTTAATCTAAGTTATCGTTCTTAGGGGATCATAAAAAGATAATTCACCATGAGGAACAGTCGTGTGAGGTAAAGTTATCTTAGACCTATTCAAATATTAATAAAATTTCAGGTCTCCGATCAATGCAGCTTGATCATATTTTTTTTAACGGCCAATTTAACATTGATAATCTTTATCCTCTCTAGCAGTATTAAAACTTTTTCTAGCTGGTCTTCCTAGTAGTTAATAAACTATTGTTAATTTTAATGTTACCAAATTGTAGTTTATTAATAATTTTTTTTGAAAATATCTTATTGGCAGTACAAGTTATTCTCATTTTTAAATTATTAATATAAAATTATTTCTTTAGAATTGCACTCGAATCTGTTTTTTTTACCAATTTGCCCCAACTGGCATCAATTTACCCCTATGGCGCACCCCATTTTCGATAAGTAAAAATTTTAATAATATTTATACACTTTTTCAAAAAAGATCACGTAGTTCTTCCATAATTCAAGTAAAACAAAAAGGTATTTAAGTAATTTCAATGTGTATATATGTGTATGCATGCCTCTATAAACCACCATATATACGCTAGTAAATATTTGGTAGCACTAATGCATGTTATACAAACCATTCGCATGTATGTTGCAGCACGAGTTTTGATAGAGAAAAAAACAAACAAAAAAAAACGCACCAATTTTCATTCTATGCAAACCACTAATTCCTTATTCATTTCACCGTCAAGTATTTTCAGTGACCATGATGATGATGATGACTAAAAAATATTCTTAACATGGTGTGAGGTAATTTAGGTTATGATTATTTGTAAGTGTTATTTCAGCAAAGAGAAGTATGGTTAAGAGCTATGTTGTTGCACTTCAACGTTTGTTTTAGATAAAATATTAACGATACATATAACTCATTGAAATTATCAAGCGCATTTT
>JABUQX010027695.1:50000-67500 GCA_015478945.1 Trachelipus rathkii | reverse complement strand
CACCGTCTTGTCGAAAAATACTACCCCTTGCCTCACTCGTCATTACCCCTTGTTCAATCTAGACGTTGGTCCCCTGAGCAAACGTTTTTGACCCATTGAGAATGTCTCGCAGACTTTCACGCACCTCCTACATCACCACAATTCCGGGCACTTGTACCATCTCCTTTGCGGGAATCGCTCTCCTCCACATTTACCGCACAGGGTATTTTCCGAATCTGCCGCACAGGGTATCTCTTCTGGTCCCAATGGAAAGTTCCTTTCCCGTAAGAGATTAGCACCAGTCACCCACGGGAAACTTCCGGATCGCTCTCCAGCTTGTCCCTCCTTTCGTGACGATGGCTCTTCACACCACCTCTACTAACCTATTCCCTTCAATATCGGGCTTCCGACTTTTTGAAGTTCTCTACTTCCACGTCATCTAAAGCTTCCACAAATTCTTCAAAACTGGTCCGTTGTTCTCCGCTGCTTGGGACATGGGTGCCACCAGTACTTCGCCCCTAACCTCTCGTGACTATAACGGACGTTACAGTAACGACCAACCAAACAATTCCCTTTTATTTCTAATGATTCTGATTCCTTTCCGGATTCCTGTATGAATATTATGGATTCATGTTATTCTGACACTTCCCACTACAGGGAACGGGGAAGGCACCCGTAGAGCCTCGCAAGCTATTGTACTCACCGGTATAGCCCACCAAACCGACACGTTGTACCTTTACCTCTGGAGGAACAATGGCTACCTTCAAATAACAATCTTTCACTCTCTCCAAGTTTTGCTGTCCCACTTAGCTCGACACCAGGGGAATAGGAAAAGGGGCTCATCAGCCGCCTTAGGTCGGCCTCTTCCTTCTCAACTGGAGCAAATATCCTCCACCGAGGCTGTCCGCAGCTCTGATCCAGTGTCTAGGGTGGCCCCCACTCTTCGCGTTGAAGTCACTGGTGGAGAAATTCATATCACCAACACAGTGAGCCACGATCAATCTCACACTGTGACTTTGTCGCTTCTAGAATAGTGAAATCGACAGTTGAGGATGTGGATTCCTCTCTTGCCCGTGTTTTTTGTAGACTATTCAGTTGACCGCCGTCTAGTATGCTTCCCCGACCGCGTCAAATATCTCTTCTTTGGGGCCTTCCCCCTGGATTTGAGACACTTTTGGATGGAGGGCGATGGATTCCTCGTGCTCGCCGAAAAAAGGATGAGCAAACCATCATAGATACTCAAAATATCACCATAAGACTTAAAGACAGACCTATTGATGAATAATAATCGTATAGTCAAAGCAGATCTTGTCAATCTGTTTGCACAACTTCCGAAAAAGCCTCTATTCGTTTGGAGAGTTACAACATGAGCCATCCGCCTGTGGGCGGAAACCCCATGTACCGTCTCCCAAACACTGAGATGGGAAACTGATGAGAGATATTTCGAGTAGTATACAACCTGACGGCTTTCTCTATTGGGAGATGGTTGAGCGACCTGGACTATAGAGCACATGGAGCGTTTATTGCATACGCCGGTTTTTCTGAGCTTTGCGTGGTGAATATCTCCTATTTTGCTCCATCCCCATACGTACTTAGCAAATTATCTATGAGAGAGCGTCATCTTTTCCCTGTGGAAAGTGCGTCCTATTACTCAATTTTTCTCTCTTCTTCTTCTAGCTGCCGCCGCCCCATTGCAACCTTCAAACTCGACCATGGGAGATAATGCTGCGCAGATGGATCTTGTTCTGGCCAGGCTCGGATTTAATTGCCTTTCCTACTTACCTGGACATCCTCTCTTCCGACGCCTGTGTAAGCTTTCACATTTTTCCATAACTCGTTAAGTTTCATTATAATGCTTGGGATGACTAATACAGGCCAGCTTCTAGCTCACAGCAAGTACCATTCGCTCGTTGCTACAGCCGGTGTGGTCTTGGAATTGCCCACGGCCCAAATCTTTGAAAAACAAAAACTATCTAATCCTACAAAGAGGTTACTAACCCAGGTCGACCACCATTTGTTGGCCATTCCTGCCATCTGTAGCAGCGATGTATCGTCATTGCGAATACCGGCTGTATCAAGTCCAACTCGAGAGACGCACAAGCAATGCCACCTTGTCTTCTCACCCCTTCTCTTGCGATTTTCGCTTCTGCTCTTACCTTTTATATTTGGCAATTGCAGTTTAGAATCAGTGGTGTCTTCCATCCAACACCCACAGAATGAATCTGTAACAAAGATTGGTGTGCTCATTGTCGAAGTCTCTAAACCCACCCTTCCCTCCCTACATGCCCAACTCTTCTCTTGTTCTAGATCGACCAGGCAAGTCACATGCTGACTCGAATATCTGTCTTTTGTGGCAGTTCAAAAACAAAAGATCGGTATGGGACAGGCATCGGTTACTCTTCTCGTTTTTTCACTGATTGCATTGCACGGCTTCTTTTCTACGGGCAGAGCTAGTCGGCACTGCCTTGCAATATTCTAGGGGTTCTCGTTCTCAACCGGAGCCTGACTAATATCACCATTTTTTTTTTTAATTCTCAGAGTGGACTTCTCGCAATTCAGCAAAAAAAACTCCCTCATATCAGGCACAACTACCTCTCAGTTTCAGGGGAACTCCCTTGGGCTTTTCCATCACCACATTTCAAACACGTACATCCCAAGACATACGTTTTCCTGTGATCGATCACTGTCAGGAGTCTTCCCATATGACCAAAAAGCAGGAAAGTTTTGCTTATTTAAATTGGGATTGCCCCACAGGTTGAACCAATAAAAGCGGGGTAATGAGGAGGCTGTTTGGGGCAGCAGGTTGGTCATCTTGCGGGCGTATCTCCCCGGCAAAGATCCAGGCGATCGTACCGCCATCGAGAACTTCACTGAATAGGAATATACTCACCTTGGAAACAACTGAATATTATGCTCCCCATCCAAAAGAGTGTCTACTCAAGACTTCGCTGGCAACGAGGCAAAATCAACACTTCTACCACACAGCCCTTATTGGAAAGTCAAGATTCTGCGGAGGTGCTAAAAACTCCGTTTGGTGGAAACCCTTCTGTGAAAAGTTGGTTTCTCCCGGTTCACCTGTGCCGACAACGGGAGGTGAAGTGGTGACACCGACACGATCTCAGAATAGGATCACACTAAATCTCTCTCTCTCTCATCTCTCTCTCTCTCTCTCATCTTCTCTCCTCTCTCTTCCTCTCTTCTCTCTCTTCTCCTCTCCTCTCTCCCTTTTTTCCCTTTTTTCCCCTTTTTTCCTTTTCACTTTTTCTCTTGCTCTCTCCTCTCCCTCCCCGCCTTCTCCCCTCTAACAACTCTCTTCTTTCTCGTCTCCTCTCTCTCTCTCTCCTCTCTCGCTCTTCTCCTCCTCTCTCTCTTGCTCTTCCTCATCAGCTCTCTCTATGCTACTGATGTTTAATAGTTATCATTCTCTCCTTCTTTATCCTTCCCTTCCCTCTTTTTCCTCTTCCTCTTCCTCATCCTCTTCCTCTTTCCCTCCTTCCTTCTTCCTCTTCCTCTTCCTCTTCCTCTTCTCTTTCTCTTCCTCTTCCCTCTCCCATTCTCTCCTTTCGCTCTCTCCACCCCCCCTCTCCTCTCTCCTCGCATCTCCCATTCGTCCCTCCCTATCTCTCTCCTATCTACTACTCATTAATCTCTTATCTCCATTTCCCACTCCCGATCATTCTCTTCTACTCTCTTCTCATTCTATTACTCTCTATATACTATCTTCTCTACTATATATTCTATCTATTATCATATATCACTATCTATATTAATATATAGTATAGAATTAATTCTTTCATCTATATACACCCTATATATACTCATATTCTCGTCAAAAAAATAAACGCCACCACTAGGGTAAATGTTACTTCACAGCAACGGGAAGGCCCCTAACCCATGAACCCCACACCAACACAGACGGCAGCATCAGCTGAACTTACGTAACCACCCCCGCAGATAAATTCGTTGCAAGTATGGGCGCCGTCACCGCGACTAATACTTAGCAAAAACAATAAACCACGTTACCAGAAATGGTGAAGACGATATGATGGTAGGGTTATGTCGGTATAATCCGAGCGAGGATCATCACGTAGGAAGCGCTCCGAAAAACCTATGCGAGAAGTTTGTGGTCAACTTCAAGAGAATCAGTGACATGCAAGATAACAACACTTCCTCGCCGAAAACACGGTAACCGGGCACTTGGTCGACGGTTCGGTGAGCGAACCACAAACGACTTGACGGGTGTCCAACCGGGACCAGGAACCCTGACACATATCTCCGTCGAGGGACAATGTTATAAGACCCAGGCCGACACCCGTGGAAGATCATTTAACTCGTCTCTGTGCCTATTACAGACGAGATCCACAAAGCACAACACCTCTGCTGCTACAGCCTGGCGAGATACACCTCCACCAGCGTCAAAGCGACACATTATCAGTGCGTCGACGCCTACGGAAACCATAATTACGCGCCCCGGAGGCCTGCCATAGTCCAGCGCACAACCACGACCATCGAAGGTCTGCCATGGACGGCGCATCTGTTAGCAGTAATACATCCATTGCGGACCGGTCGATCGACTGCCGACACGCGTTGTCATCGACCACGATCTCGACCCAGCCTTTCGGGTACGTCACCGACAGGCCTGCTAGGAGCCTTTCCCACCTATACCGCACTGACAGACTAGAGGTTCGCGGAATGCAAGTGCTGCAAGGGGCCCCGTTTGAGTGCGTGTTCGGCTATGATCTGGGAAGGCATTCTCTTAATCGGGGCCTATGAAGTTGCACATCTTCGATGGAGCACTCTACATCCCGTAAGGTATACTCACAGAAATCCTCGAACGATATGACGCTGTCACATGGCCCCCTACATTCGTGACTCATTCATCAATGCAGATGACAATGCAAGACCACACCAAGCCCCTTGTGTGACGAACTACCTTAAGACGGTTCAATTAATGGCGTTGGAGTGGCCAGCAAATAGTCCGGACCCCACCCTAATTCCAGTACACATCTGACGGCGGATATCCTGAAACGCTCTCGGATCCGACAGCTGCAACCCCTCCACGGACCCCTCCTGCCTACGACAGAAACTGAAAGGTCTATGGATCAAATCCACTGTCCAGGAATTGGCCCCCCTATCGAGAGCATGCCAGGACGGTGCCAGACAGCCATCCGTGCCAGAGGGGGTCATACACAGTATTGAGACAGACCCAACACAACTCTCGGCCTTCGCCGTACGTATCAATCAGCATTGTGTGTTTGCAGCGTCGAACCTCCGAACCCTACTGCGAGACCCTTTGGCTGCACCTTGGCCTCACTCACTATCAGCCTATGGTTCTGGGGAGGAATCCACCATGTTATTGTCATTGTCCAATAAAGTTTCTTCGCGTTCTTCAACCTGTTTTACCTTCCTTCGGCCACGTACACTTGTGGTGCGTTAATTTTGACGAGTAGTATATATATGTAAAGCTGTCATCACCACTCGCAGGCAGAGCTCTATTCAAGGAGGGGATGTTATCTAACCTAAATTACGCAGGTGAGCACAGACGAAGGTTTTAAAGTGGAGGTGATTAAATTCAGCAAGAAGCACATAAGATGGAAGAGAATTCCACAGAACAGATGCGGCAGGAAAGAAGAAAGCACAGCAGCCAAGAAGCTTGGAGTTACTAATATCAACACCAAACTCATGTACAAACACAGCAATCCTTGTGCACGATGGCGCGTCTAAAGGTTCAGTTTCACGCGAGTATCGGTAAGTTCCCTCGAGCACTTGCCACTGGTGTACCTAAAGAAAGAGATAAAGCACCAACATAGCGCCGCAAAGATGGAGGGTCAAGTGAACTGAAAAGTCCAGTACAGTTTATAAGTCTTTTGACCTTTGACTTGACCCTATCCATATGCCGGGTGAAACTAGAGCCCCTTTAGATATTAGAGTAGTACTCCATGCAAGTGCAGATGAGACCTATATATATAGCTGAAGTAACTGAGAAGAGGAAAAAAGTTTCCCAGTCTAAACAGAACTCCCAGCTTCTTTAAACTTCCTTAGCAACTGTGATGTGAAGGTTACCAAGAATTTTTTGTTTATTTTAAGGCCAATGGTAGAGATCTCTGATGAAAATCCATTCTGAATATATGATACGTAATATTTAGTAAGGTGTCTCTATAAGTAGGAAGATTGTAGATAGTGGTTTCCCAAATGATGTATCATTTTACACTAAACTTTAATCCGACCCCACCCGGAAATTTCTATGCCACGAATCGCGAGAATAGATTCGAAAGCATGATAAACTGCATGCAATCTCGATAGAAAAGAGGTACAATAGATTTTTGAAGATGCAGTGGAATAATGAGCTTGGACTCCATCGCATATGTACGTGTTAATACGAGTTAGATGCGGTAACACAAACTCATATAATCGAAAAGTAGGAAAAAACCTGTTTTGACATTAAAGAAAGAAAGAAATTGAGTTGCCTCATCAACAACAGCCGAAATGAGTAGTTTTAAAAAAAACTAAACATAAATAAGCAAAGAGAAGGAGGAACTACCTAAAGAAGGAGACTTGCGAATCACTGAAGCCGCGTGTCTCTACCCCTCCTCATAAGTCTTGACCCATACACCCACACCCAAGTCTACACGCCAGTTCGAAGGAGGAAACTATAATCCGGTCTAGATTGAATATACTTGCATACCCATCCTCTACTATACTACTACTATATATATCATAAATATATATAGTATATATATATATACTATTATACTATATTTATTCCACTCATTCTATATATATATACGTCCATAAGATATAAACTAAGATATAATATATAATATAACTTATACATATGATATATACATATTTATTTAATTATATATTTATTTCCCAAGGGAAAACTAATCTCCATTCAAAATTCATATAATAAAAACATCTTAGTATTATATATATATATATATATTAACTTATACTATATACATATTATATAATTACTATTATATATCAAAATAAAAAATTAAAAATATACAAAACACTACTACAACCATTATCTATGAGTTAATTTATATATATACTTATACATAAGATATATCTTTACTCATTATTTATACTCTTATTCTATCATTTATAACTCTAATATTCATACTTGATTTTATACCGACTAATATATAAAAAAAAATAAATAAATAAATAAAAAAAAAATACAAATAATATAAAATATAATATAATCTAACATAATACATATATATATAAAAATAATAATAATTTACTATATATATTTATTAATTATAGATATAAATAATATATAATTTTTTATCCACCTAGTCCAATATTATCATATCTTATGCATTGTAATTAATGTTTTTTATATAAGACTATATTTTAATTAATATATATATATATAGAATATATACTATCATACCATCCTATCCATATATACTATTATATACTATTATATATATTTATAAACTCAATATATTTAACTTAGAATTATTACTATCTATTAGATACTTATATAAACGCTGAATGAATGCACAGACCCTTCTACCCTTTCATTATCCCTGTTTCAACATTTATCTAACATTATCTATACTCTCACCATCATCTAGCTCTTTTAGAATATTCCCCATATTTAGATTCCTGCTAACCTTGTAGTGTGTACCCTAGCTACTTCCCTTAGTGTTCCTCCATGTTTTACTGCTACTGTCTTACCATCCCTTCCTATTACTAGTCCTCTCCATTCCTTATCAATTTCTCTTACAATAAACATTCTCCCCAGGTTCAACCAAATAAAATCTACTTTGTTCCCTTATCTGACCCTTCATATTGCTCTTAATCCTATCACCTCCCTCCTGCTTGCTTTAATTCAATCCAGATGTTTCATAAGAATATCCCTTTTAACTCCCAAAACACCCCATACTAACCTCCTCTTCAGTAGTTTAATTAGTCAACCCAACATTCTTACCAAACACCAACTGGTGAATAACTACTTCTATTCAATAACCCATTTTTTGCAGCCACCGACCAAATTTGACACACTCTTACTAAAACCATCTTTCTTCATTTTTCCCATCAAATCTTTTAATTACCCTACCATTTTTTCACATTGCCCATTACTCCACGGACTTTAATCAGCAGTTATCCATTGAGTCATACTGAACCTTTCATACAAATTTTTCATTTCTTTATTTTAAAACTTATCACTTAAAAATCTTTCAGTCGCACCAAATATACTTATCCATTTTTCCAACACCTTTTCCACAATTTCTTTTGGCTCCTCACCAAAACTGCTTTACGATACTTTGTACCCAGATCCACTATCACAAGAAACCTCTGTCCTTCAATTTCACCTAAATCCATCGCCACTGTTTCATTAAACCTCCTCGCAAGAGTAGAATTCACCAAAGGTTTATTTGGTGTCTTCTGATACCTCACACAGACATCACACTCATCACTTACATTGTCTTCACACTCTTTTATCTCTTTACCTTTTTCACTATCAACCTCATCATCATCAGCATCTTTAATTAAATTCAACAACTTCACTTTACTCGGATGCCCAAATTGCAATTGCAACTTATGAATTTTGACTGTTCCCTTTCATTCATTAAACCCTCTTATGTTCCCCATCCGCCAAACATTTTACCTTTTCAACCCTTCTCTCAAACCAATTTTCAGATGCCCTTTTCATTCACCGTACATATAACTACCATATTATCCAATTCTCCTATAGTCATCTCATTCTTCAAATTCACATTAAGATTTTTTAAAGATTCAGACCCTAATGGCCAAGGTACATCACCACTTACCACTTTCGTTCTCAAAGAAAAACATCTATCTATAACACAACACGGAATATCCAACCTTTTCACGCCTTTATAATGCGTCTTACCAAAAACATAACTTACATTTATAACTTTCATTGAATCCAACGCCATCTTTCTTTCACCTTTACTCAAACTTCCTATCACTCTACCTAGTCACTTTTCTCCAATCACATTCTTTGAACACTCTGTATCTACTATTGCGCATTCCCCCTCAAAAAAAACCGCCATTCACTCTATTATGCACCTTTCTTCTCTCCTCTGCTAAACTCTCATTTCTCTCCTCCAGGAATTCCTTCACTGACTAAATCCACTTTTTCTTCTGTCTCCCAGCCGGACGATTCCCAATACACTCACCACTATACATAAGCTTAACCAACCGAATATCATCCATCCTTTCCACATGACCAAACTATCTCAACGTAATTTCATTTACTCTCTCATTTGCCTTTTCTTCATACCACACATCACTCTAATACGTTCATTCCTCATTTTATCAATTCTTCTCACACCTAACACGCCCCTAAGATTGTCCATCTAAACGCATTGAACTTTAGATATATACCTCTTATTCCAGACCATAGTGTCACTACTCTATATTAGCAAAGGTAACAACATACCCTCATGTAAGACCTTAGCGCGCTAAAGACTTAGTCCCTTTACATCCACCTACCTACCATTCACAACCTTCCTACTACACTCAGCAACATCTGTTATCTTTTCATGCAACATATATCCTAAATATTTAAACTCAGACAATTGTTCCAACTGCTCACCATCTAACATAACTTCACACCAAGGACTGTCCTCACTCACAACCATAATCTAACTTATCTACGTTTACTTTCAAACCCCTCCTTTTACACACAATGCCAAATCTCTCTAAAAATCCTCTCAAAGTCTCTTCAGATTCACCACACAAAACCTAATCATCCGCATATAATAGGTAGGATACCATCCACTCACCTCCATTCTCCATCATTCTAACACCATCTCCTGCCACCCCACCTCAAATTCTTTATTAACCCCATACATATACAAATTAAATAACCAAGGAGACACAACAAATCCTTGCCCCACTCCGCTATTAATACCCTGACAATAATAATACTAATAATTATAACAATAATAATAATAATAATAATAATAATAATAATAATAAATAATAATAATATAATAATAATATAATAATAATTAATAATAATAATAATAATAATAATAATTAATAATAATATAATAATAATTCAATAATAATAATAATAATAATAATAACTAATCAATAATAATAATAATAATTAATAAATAATAATAATAATTAATAATCATTCGAATAATAATAATAAAATATATAATAATATAATAATAATTAATTATAATAATTTAATTTCATATATCAATTTAATATTTATAATGATTCATAAAAACATATATACGTAATAATAATGAATTATAACTTTAATGCTATACATGATAATAAATCCAGTGAAGCTTGGGATGGAACATCTTTAATCCGTTGTTACTACTTATATTGATATGAAAAAAATAATAAATGCAAAATTGAAACTATTTGTACAAACAGTAATTGTATATACTAACTATATATATATATTCTAAATATATATGATTATATATTATATTATTATGTATATACTATACTATAATATACTATAGTATATACTTGTTCATACTTATATAATATATAATTATATATATATATATATATTAGTTATATATATATAGGTATATACTATATAGTAATATAGGCAATAGTTGATAATATATATATATGAGTGGGGTATGTATATATATATTATAAAATACTATATATATTAATATATATATAATATATTTTTTTTTTTATATTCATTATATTATATGTGTGGTGTTGATATATATAATTTATGGTTTTATGTATTATATCTATTATATTATACTAGATAATATATAATATATATTATATATTATATATTTTTATTTATTTATTATTATTGTGGTGTTTACTATATTTATTTTATATATATTATAATATTATTATATTTTTATTATATATATATAGTAATTATATAGTACAGATGTAAATTTATATTAACATGTTAATATACTATATAAGTATATATAGTATATATATCACAATACTATATATTCTACTATAGTTGTTTCATTATATATATATATTACTATAATATTTATAATATATATATATATCGATGGGGAAAGCCGTTTTGAATGGAACATGCTTCGAGGGAGGGTGAATCATCAATGCGGAAAGTGATTTCTAAGCCAAGTGGTCAAAGGCGGTTAAGGTGTGAATGTTCCCAGGCACATTTGACAGAGTATATATGTATATTCTATATTATGTATATTTTTCTTTTAGTTTTATATTTTATTGCTGTTAATTTTAGTAGTGATGTATATAGTATTTTTGATATTTATTATTGTATATATTACTTTTTATACTTATATCATAGGTAGTACAATTATAGTGAGGGGTAGTATATATATCATATATATATTTACTATTATATACTATATTATATATAATACTATATATATGTATATGTGTATATATATATAATATATATATATAACCTATATATATATATATATATATATGGGTAATATATATAAATATATTATATATACTATTATATATATAATATATATATTATATATATATATATATATATATTATAGCGCACATGTTTCTAGCTCGGGTCTGGGTTGGACAGTTTGGTATTAGATGTCTTGTGTCGTCTGGAATTGGGGAAAAATATCTTTGGCAGTAGGGGATGGGTGATTACTTTATCTGAACCAGTTTTTCTTAATAGGGAGGGGTTTGATACCTAGAGCGAAGTTGGGATAGTGTTATGAAAGTTTTTCGGTCCAAGGTTTGCTCTATAGTAGAAATTTCTGGTGGTGGTGGTAGTAGCTGGGTGCTTGGAGTATGGTGTTTTTTTTAGGTATGATGAGATTACTCTATTGGTTATCAATGTATGGATATCTTTAAAGAGATGGAGATGGGAATGAGAGAGTGCTTTAGATGTTTGAGTAGTATGACGATGGGTTGTTCTTCTTTTCCCTTGTTATTGAGGGCAGCTGTAAAATCAGATGAAGTAAGTGATCTAAGGGGTTAGCTTTACTGTAAAATTTACAGGCTATTATGTCTAAGTGGTCTTTTATGAGAAGTAATTTTGCTTTGGTTTGCAGGAGATGGATATTGGTGTTTTGGGAAGGCAGCCTGTTATTACTGTAAGTGCCTTATTTTGTGTGGTTCATTTATTTAAGTTAATTTTCAAAGGACTGAAGTCAATGTAGGTGCTGTGTAGTTTAGGAGGGAGCGGATATATTGCCTGTAGATTATTGCGAAAGATTCTTTAAGTTATCGGTAGAAAGTACCAGTTAAGAACTTTAAACCATTACTTGCGTGTGGCTCTTGATGCAAGAGTTTCTTATGTTGGCCGAAATCAGTGAAGAAATAGCCTTTATTGCAATGAATTTATGTGTTTTCCTTGTGGTAATGTTTTCAATGCGTGTGGAGTAAATATCATGTGGGTATCAAATGTCAATTGTTCCAGTAGATTGTGCCTTACCTATTATATGCGGATGATTTGGTTTTGTGTGGTGAATCTGAAGAGAGTTTGAGATGATCGGTAGAAGGATTTGGCAGAGTGTATAAAGGGAAAGGTTTCAAAGTAAACATATATAAGAGTAAGGTCATGGTTGTGAGTGAGGACAGCCATCGGTGTGAATTTATGTTGGATGGTAAGCAACTGGAACAAGTGTCTGAATTTAAATATTTAGGATATATATTGGATGAAAAGGGAAAGGATGATGCATAGTGTAGTAGGAAAGTTGTGAATGGTATGAAGGTACGTGAAGCAAGTAAATCCTTGGTGGAAATAAAGGGACTAAGTATGGAGTGCGCTAGGGTCTTACATGGTATGTTATTACCTGTGTTAATGTATAGTAGCGAAATTATGGTCTGGAATAAGAGGTGTAGATCTAATGTACAATGTGTTCAGATGGACAATCTTAGGGGCGTGTTGGGTGTGAGAAGAATTGATAAAATAAGGAATAAGCGTATTAGGGAGTGAGGATCTAATGTACAATGTGTTCAGATGGACAATCTAAGGGGCGTGTTGGGTGTGAGAAGAATTGATAAAATAAGGAATAAGCGTATTAGGGAGTGTTGGTGTGAAGAAAAGAGTAAATGAGAGAATAAACATAAATGAAAGTACATTGAGCTGGTTTTGATTTATGTTGTAAAAAGGTGGTATGATAGTTGATGTTTTTTTTAGTGGTATTGGTGTATAGTGGTTGAGTGTGTTGTGAATCGACGGCTGGGAGACCGAAGAAAACTTGGATTGAAGTCTGTAATGGAATTCCTGAAGGAGAGGGAATCGTGATTTTGGCAGAGGCAAGAAGAAAAGGTGCTATAAGAGGCAGGTTAAATGGCGGTGTTTTGTTGAGGGTATGGTTGTTAGGTCCCACCTGGGCAAGGGTGATAACCTAACATTGATTGGGATACATTAGTGATGGCCGTCGTGTGAGCCTGGTAAAGACTCCATGAGAAAATTTTCTGACTTCGATGAGTTTTCCCTATCTTAAAGGTATTTAAAGCTTGAAAATTTCTTTCATCTTTTTCTGACTCTTGGTCATTTCTTACTACTTTCTATGTTCTCCAGCGCGAGCTTTGTCTGTCGCCACCTCTAACCCGTTCTTGAGGAGAGAAGGTGGGTGTTGATGTATTTATATATTATATACTATAAATATATATATATATAATATATAGTATAGGTTTATTTATTTATATATATATTATTAGTTATATATATGATACTTTATATAATATATATATTTATTATATATATATAGTTAATATATATATATATATATTACTATATATATATCTGATATTTATTTTGTAATAATTACACCCACTTTCTTAAAATTTAAACTTTATGTTTTTAAAATAACATAAAAAAACTATTCACATTCATATTTATATTATTTAATAAAGTAATTTAACAAATATATTTGTATACTTCATAGCTTTCCCGTAGCTTTCCAGCACGGGTCCTCTTCAGTGTAGCTTCAAAACAAAACGGACTTTCTTACTTTGATTGTGACTCCAAAGATGATATATTTATTGACTGGAATTTTTATTTGTTTATTTCAGTTTTATTTATTATTAAACATTTTGTAAAATCTTGGCTGTAACCATGATGTTTATCTGTTTGGATACATCTATGCTTACTTCCCTGCCATTTTGATTATAAATTATTACTTATTTCTCTATGCCAATAGGAATTCAAACTAGTTTCCTTTTTGTTATTGTCTGATCAAAATTAGTATGTTCCATGTTGTAGCGGGACCGTATTTATTTTATGTTAAACTTCTTCCTATGATGGGTAAGAGCTTGAATTTATTTCGTCGGAAATTAAATCCGTGTTTGTGTGACTATTACGTCTATTTTAAATCCACCGTTTAATCTTTTCAATATTACAGAAAACCGAGGCAAATATTTTTAATTACATACATTGGTTATCTAACCATCGACCAAATACAAAAAAAATGGTACCCTCTCAGAATTATTTTTACGAGCACTACGGATTTGCTCCCCCTCTTCAACATTGCAAGATGAATTGAGTTTTACTTTTCTGATAACCTTTTAATCAGAGGAACCTTCATAATATAATTATTAAAGCATTGAAGAAAGCAAAAGAGAAATTTACCATACCCATAACCCAGCACCTCAAGAGGAAAAAAAATCACCTAATTTGTCTAAGTCCCTTATCCAATCCATGGCGTTCATCAAGAAGAAAATCTATCACCGAATACCATAAGTTACTACACCCATCAAATACAATTAGGCCGTCTTAAAGAGCTTTTGAACACCAAATAATTTAGAAATGTCCACCAAATAAACATGCGTATATCAAGATCCGTGTCATGAGTGTGTTAAGAATATATATATAGGTGAAACCGGTGGATTTAAATAGACGTAATAGTCAGCACAAACACGATGTTAATTTCCGATGACATAATGTCAGCTCTACCCATCATAGGCAGAAGTTTAAAAACCATAAAGTCAAATATCGACAACGATGAGGAACTATAATTTCTTGTATTTCAGACAACTAAACAAAAGAAACTAATTGAATTCCTATTGCATAAGAAATAGTAATAATATAATAACAAAAATGACAGGATAAGTAAGCATAGATGTAGCACAGAATTAATAATGAGGGATACAAGATTTTACAAAGAGCCATATAATAAACTAAAATAAACAAAACCATTAAACCAATTAATATATCATCTTTGGAGTCACATCAAATTAGAAGTCTTCGTTTTTGTTGAAGCTCACCTGATGAACCGTGCAGGAAAAGCCGGCGGGAGAACGAGGGCTGAGCGGGTGAGAAAAAATTAATATTTGTTAATTCTTTTTAAATAATGGGTAGAGATCGCTGTTTTTAATAATTTTTATTGTTAGTTAAAACAAATAAGTTTAGAAATTTTAGAAAGTGTGTAATTGTACAAGGGCATTTATCAGATAAATATAGAAATTGTAGAGTCTGAGAAATGTATTTTTGCCAAATATATATATAATATTATATAAAATATATATATATATATATATTGATATATATATACGATACTATATATATATTATATATATACATATATATATATATATACTACTCGTCAAAATTAATGCACCACAAGGATTCGCGGCGAAGGAAGGGTAGAGAAGGTTGAAGAACGTCAAGACACTTTATTGGACAATGACAATAAAATAGTGGATTCCTCCCAAGAACCGTAGGCTGATAGAGTGTGAGGCCAATTTGCAGTTAAAGGGTCTTGCAGTCGGGTTCGGAGGTTCGGCGCTGCAAACACACAATGTTGGTAAGTACGGCTACGGCCGCGGGGGGTGGTGGGTCTGTCCTAATACCGTGTATGGAAACCTCTGGCACGGATGACTTCCTGACACCGTCCTGGCATGCTCTTGAGTGGGCGAATGCCCTGAACAGTAATTTGATTCCATACGTCGTGCAGTGCCTGTCGCAGTTCCGGTAGTGTTCGTGGAGGGGTTTGCAGCTGTCGGATCTGACGTTTCAGGATATTCCACAAATGTTCGATTGGGTTGAGGTCTGGACTATATGCTGGCCACTCCAACGCCGTAATTTGAATCGTCCTATGGTAGTTGTTCACATATTGAGCCTTGTGTGGCCTTGCATTGTCATGCATAATAATGAAAGAGTCACCGATGTAGGGGGTATATGGCACGACATATGGCTCGAGGATTTCTGTGATATACCTTGCAGCTGTAAGAGTACCTCCATCGAAGATGTGAAACTCCGTAGGACCCGATAAAGAGATGCCTCCGCAGACCATAACTTATCCACCTCCAAACGGCGGCACCTGCAGCACATTGCATTGCGCAAACCTCTCCGTAGGTCGTCGGTAAAAACTAGCACGCCTGTCCGCCGAGGCGTACAGAGGCATTCTCGCCTCGCCCGTAAAGAGCACTTTTGCCTAATCGTTGACCGTCCAATGCATGTGTTCTCGGGCAAATGCCAGTCGCGCCCTTAGATGTGCCGTGGTGTGCGGTGAACCTATGGCAGACCTCCGGGGCCGGTAATTATGTTCCGCAAGGCATCGATGCACTGTATTGTCACTCACCCTGGTGCCGTGTAAATCCGCCAACTGTATCTGAAGATGTCATGCCGTTGTGTGGCGCTCTCCTAATGCACGCAGATGTATAAATCGATCTTCCACGGGTGTCATGGCCCTGGGCCTACCTTGTCCTTCCCGGCGATCATGTGCCAGGGTTTTCTGGTACCGTTGGACCACCCGTGCAATCGTTGTGCGCGCTACCCGAACCGTTGACCAAGCGCCCGGTACCCGTGTCCTTCCGCGTAGAGTGTTGTTATTTGCATGCAGTGATCTCTTGACAGTTGACGCACTATCCTTTCCTCTCCATAGTTCTTATCGGAAGTCGCTTTTGTACGGTGAATGATCCCTCACTCGATTATACCCCCGACATAAACTACCTCCCATCTTCCAGGTCTAGTTACATGGTTTATGTTTTCCTACATTTATCGCGGTGACGGCCCCAATACGGCAACCAATTCTGCTGCGGTCGGGTGGTTACATAGTCTACACTTGATGCGGTTCGTCCTGTTTTTGCGTGTGTTTGTGGATAATTTCATGGGGTTAGGGGCCTTCCCTTTCCCGCGAGTTGAAATTTACCTAGTGGTGCGTTATTTTGACAACTTAATTATTTTTTATTAATATATATATAATATATTTTATTTATTATATTTTGTTTATTATTTATGGGTATTGTATATATTATATATATATATACTAGTTAATGTACAAGCTGTATATATTTATTCATATTTAATGTATTTATTATTTGTATATGTTTAATATTTATTTACATATTCTTTGGGTGACTATAATTTATCTGGAAACTATTATTTATTCTATATCAATACTTGTTGTTATTATTTTCATATATATTAAGATTCGCATGTAATATACTTATAAGATTAATTTATTCAATATATATTATATATTATATAATATTTATACTATATATAATATTATATATATATATATATATATATATATATATATATATATACCCTAAGGTAAAGGGAGACCAAGACTCCAAGAAAAATTGCCTAGTTACGCCTATGGAT
>JABUQX010027695.1:42500-45000 GCA_015478945.1 Trachelipus rathkii | reverse complement strand
ATATATATATATATATATATATAGTATATATATATTATAATATATTATATTATATATAATATATATAATATATTATTTATATATTAATATTATATATATATTTATATATATATATATATAATATATATAATATAATAATATAGTATATATATATATATATATATATATATATATATATATATATATATATATAATATATATATATATATTATATTTAATATATATATATATATATATTATATATAATATATATATATATATTATATATTTATATATATAATATATATATATATATATATATATATATATATTATATATATATATATATTAATTTGTATAGGATGGGGTTATGAAAGAATTAGAGGTGGGGTTGAAAGGGGAAGGTATTATGACGATGGAGAATGGAATGAGTGGAGGGTACCCAACCTATTATGTGCGGATGATTTGGTTTTGTGTGTCGAATCTGAAGAGAGTTTGAGAGGATTGGTAGAGGGATTGACAGGGTGTTTAAAAGGAGGGGTTTGAAAGTAAACGTAGATAAGAGTAAGGTTTAAAGGTTAGTGAGAACAGTCCTAGGTGTGAAATAATGTTGGATGGTGAGCAACTGGAACAAGTGTCTGAGTTTAAATATTTAGGATATATGTTGGACGAAAAGGGAAAGGCATGATGCAGATTGTAGTAGCAGAAAGTTGTGACTGGAAGGAAGGTGGCTTGTGCAATTAAATTCTTGATGAATGTAATGGGACTAACTCTTGAGTGCGCCAGGGTGTTATATGAGGGTATGTTGTTACCTGTGTTAATGCATAGAAGTGAAATTATACTGTGGAATAAGAGGTATAGATCTAAAGTACAATGTGTTGGGATGGAAAATCTTAGGGTAATCTTAGGTGTGAGAAGAATTGATAAAATGTCGAATGAATGCATTTTGGAGATGTGTGGTGTAAAGAAAGGAGTATATATATATATATATATATATATATATATATAAAATATTTAAATAATATTAAATATATATATATATATATATATTATATTATATATATAATATATATATATATATATATATATATATATATATATATATATATATATATATATATAATATATATATATATATATATATAAAAAAAAAAAAACATATATATATATATATATATAAAATATATATAGATATATTATATAATATATTTATATTAGATATAAATAACTAAAAATGCATTATCTAGAAATATATATATATAGAAAAATCTGAAACAAGATTAAATGCAAATTAGGCAAAAAGTAAATAAATTCTACATTGACAAAATTGAAATTAAAAGTTAAAGGCAGGGTCCAATTATTGCTCAGCAACACCCCACTTTAGCCCCTACCTAAAAATGGACATAAAATTCTTTATTTTCGGATAATTTTGATTGAAAAGAAAGCAAACTGTATCTTTTTCTGACACCTAAAACGTCGTTTTCTGGTGTTTTTCTCTGTAGTCATTTTCTCAGAATTTTCATTTTTTGAAAACCTATGTTTTTACATTTTTCGCATCAACTTCTACAATTTCTTTTGGAATGACTTCAAACTTGAAATATACATAGATGGGTCTATTACCTACAAAACCCATCAAATAGTTTTTGATTTTTTTTTTCAATTTGTGCTCAACAGGGTCGAAATTAAAAACCTACTTTTTCCGGTTTTTAAAATGAAAAACTGCAATAATTTTTTCCCTACTCTTGCGATCAGGATAAAATTTTCAAAAAATATGTGGTCGGTGGAGATGCACATTTTTTATTTAGATAATTTCTATGTATATGCAGTTGTTTTGTGTTTGTTCTTGGAACAAATTTTCAAAAAAAAAAAAATTAATAGAAATTTTTAAAAAAAATATTTTTTTGAGTATATAAAAACATCATCTAAGTAAAAAAGATATATCTTGCTCGACTGTACAAGCCCTCAAAATTTGATGTTGATCGTATGAGAAGGAAAAACTATATGTTAATATTTCACTTTTCCCCCCAAAAAAATTTTTTTTAAAAAGTGAAAATTTTGAAATGTTGATATATATTTTTTTCCCCTCATCCCATCAACATTCAATCGTTTACCGAATAAAATACTAAAGAACTAAATAAATTAAAATAAGAAAAGCGACAAATTGTACAATCTAAAAAAGATGAGTGACGTTCGTGAAATAAATTGGACGAAACATGTGAGTACGAAAGACAGCTCCTGTTTCAATTTAATTCATCGTACATCGTTGTGTTTGATGACTTTTGTTCTGCCTTGCGTCAGCCAGTTTGCAGTTACTCATTTAAAAACAATGCAGACAAAGGGTCATGATACATGGTGAAACTTTATCTAAAGGCACAAAAATACTTTGTTCCATCATGTATCGAAATGTTTTGTCAGCCAGTGTGCACCCAGCCTTAATCAGCAAACAATAGACTTTCAAAATTGTGCTTATTTATAGGTTGTATGAGGCTAATTATTTCTGGTGTTTAGTTCAAAAACATAT
>JABUQX010027695.1:32500-37500 GCA_015478945.1 Trachelipus rathkii | reverse complement strand
AATCAATAGAGGTGTTACATAGCAACAAAGGGTTAGTATGCTTTTGTTTTACTGCTTTACTGCTTTAACTCATGTTTTACTGCTTTAACTCAGGTTTTACTGCTTTAACTCATATGTTTTACTGCTTTAACTCATATGTTTTACTGCTTTAACTCATATATTTATTAACATTATGTTTTTTTATTTTGTTTTAATACTTTTTATTTATTTTATTATTATTTTTATTTATTTTTATTATTATTTTTATTATTTTTATTATTTTATTTTTTTTTATTATTATACTTAGTGTTATTTACTTCATGCCTATTGTTATTATTATTTAGAACACACACACACACACACACACACACACACACACACACACACACACACACACACACACACACACACACACACACACACACACACACACACACACTTATACACACATTCACTATGACACTTATACACACATTCACTATGACACTTACATTTACCCATAGACACTTACATACACACACACACACACACACACACACACACTTACACTTATACACACATTCACTATGACACTTATACACACATTCACTATGACACTTACATTTACCCATATACACTTACATTTACACTTACACACACACACACACACACACACACACACACACACACACACTCACACAGATTTACTTACACTCACACACAGATTTACTTACACACACATAGATTTACTTACACTCACACAGATTTACTTACACTCACACACAGATTTACTTACACTCACACAGATTTACTTACACACACACAGATTTACTTACACACACAGATTTACTTACACTCACACACAGATTTACACACACACACACACACCCACACACACGCACACTCACTTACACATATACCCTCGCGAGTACTCGTGGGTTAAATTTTGCCCACACTTTTTCTTTTATTAAAAAAATCAAACTTTTTTTTGTTCAATCTTTTTCTCGTTCCAGGTATTCCTCAGGGACATGTTGAAATATATGTACACAAAATTTCATAACAATTGGTTTAAAAATAAAAAAATTACGAAGAGCTAAAGTGGCGTGGGCAAAAAATGACCCACAAATACTTCGAATATAAATATTTTCAGCTAATTTGTTGGGCTATATTGATATGAAAAATTGATTTAGTACGTATCTAGGAATATAACAGCCAAATTTAAACAAATTTCTATGTATAGTTTTTTTTTTTTTAATTTTTTAATTTTTTGCTGATTGGGCATAAAAAAAAAATCCGCGCAAGGTCGCCACTTTTTTTCAATTTTCAAAATTTTTTTAAAAATAGTAATAACAAATAAAAATTAACAAAACTCTACAGAACAACTTTAAAAGGACTGAATTACATAATCCGTACCTAAAAAGTGGCAAAAAATAAAAAAAAGCTTAAAAATATGGTGTGGGCAAAATATGACCCACGAGTACTTGCGCGTATAATTTGGGCACCCGGACTCGCGAGGGAAACGTATAATTTATTAAAACATTTTATGTTTTAATTAAACACGTACATTTATATTACTCATTCAAATATAACTAAAATTATTTCAAAGTTTCTTAAAACTTCTATAATAAATCAATCATTATCTTTGAACAAAGAATTTATACACACCTGCTCAAATACAAGTTTAAAGAACAAAGTTAATTTTCAAAAGACGATAAAATAATTCTCGACCAATCACATACGAGGTCATATAGAGATAAGGATTACTCCGACCAATCACAAGTAAGGAAAACATTTCCTTCTTACCTGCTTAAAGGATCTTACCGATCCAGCATGTTTCAGTTTGAAATATATTTATAAAAATAATAATAATAACAATGATTCTTGTCTATGGAATTACCTTTTGACTGGTATTATGACTTAAATCACGTGGGATACAAAAACATCCTAAATTTGAGGCCTAAATTTAGGCCTAACGTAGTTATTGCACCACATTTTACAGAAAAAGGTCAGTTTGAAATATATTTTGACCTGAAATTAGGCCTAAATCGCCCCGGGATACAAAAAGGATTATCCTAAATTTAGGCCTAAAGTAGTTATTTCAACACATTTTACAGAGAGAGGTCAGTTTTGTATCTGTAAGGAGTGCGGGTTGTTGTGTTTTCTCGTGATGGATTGTCAATGTACATAGATAATAATAATAATAATAATAATAAAGAAAATCCGAATTATTTAAAAAACTTTGAAATATTTTTAGTTAACATCGAACGAATAATATAAATGTAAGTGAATAATTGTTATTTTTAAATAAGAACTTAGAATGATTTTAATAAAATACATGTTATGTTAGCAGAGAAGAACTTATTTTGTTATTTTTATACTTATTACATGGCTAAAGATGATGTAAAGCAGTAAGTCAATAGAACAAAACGTATTAACAGTTAATAATAATAAATTCTTTGTTCAAAGATAATGATTGATTTATTATAGAAGTTTTAAGAAACTTTGAAATAATTTTAGTTATATTTGAATGAGTAATATAAATGTACGTGTTTAATTAAAACATAAAATGTTTTAATAAATTATACGTTATATGTGTAAGTGAGTGTGCGTGTGTGTGTGTGTGTGTGTGTGTGTGTGTGTGTGTGTGTGTGTGTAAGTAAATCTGTGTGTGAGTGTAAGTAAATCTGTGTGTGTGTAAATGTAAATCTGTGTTGTGAGTCAGCAGAAATGGAAATCTGTGTGTGAGTGTAAGTAAATCTGTGTGAGTGTTAGGTAAACTTCGGTGTGAGTAAATCTGTGTGTGAGTGTAAGTAAATCTGTGTGTGAGGTGTGTGTGTGTGTGTGTGTGTGTGTGTGTGTGTAGTGTGTGTGTAAGTGTCTATGGGTAAATGTAAGTGTTATGAGAATGTGTGTATAAGTGTCATAGTGAATGTGTGTATAAGTGTAAGTGTAAGTGAAGTGTGTGTGTGTGACCGCGTGTGTATAAGTGTAAATGTAAGTGTCTATGGGTAAATGTAAGTGTCATAGTGAATGTGTGTATAAGTGTCATAGTGAATGTGTGTATAAGTGTAAGTGTGTGTGTGTGTGTGTGTGTGTGTGTGTGTGTGTGTGTGTGTGTGTGTGTGTGTGTGTGTATGTGTGTTCTAAATAATAATAACAATAGGCATGAAGTAAATAACACTAAGTATAATAATAAAAATAAAAATAAAATAATAAAAATAATAAAAATAATAATAAAAATAAATAAAAATAATAATAAAATAAATAAAAAGTATTAAAACAAAATAAAAAACATAATGTTAATAAATATATGAGTTAAAGCAGTAAAACATATGAGTTAAAGCAGTAAAACATATGAGTTAAAGCAGTAAAACCTGAGTTAAAGCAGTAAAACATGAGTTAAAGCAGTAAAGCAGTAAAACAAAAGCATACTAATCCCCCCTTGGTGTTAGGTCACACCTCTATTGATTTACTGATTTACTGCTTTAAGGTATGTAATGTTAATAAATATATGAGTTAAAGCAGTAAAACATATGAGTTAAAGCAGTAAAGCAGAAAGTTAAACCAGTAAAGCAGAAAGTTAAAACAGTAAAGCAGAAAGTTAAAGCAGTAAAGCAGAAAGTTAAAGCAGTAAAGCAGAAAGTTAAAGCAGTAAAGCAGAAAGTTAAAGCAGTAAAGCAGTAAAACAAAAGCATACTAATCCCCCTTGGTGTTAGGTAACACCTCTATTGATTACTGATTTACTGCTTTAAGGCTTATGTAATGTTAATAAATATGTGAGTTAAAGCAGAAAAGCAGTGAGTTAAAGCAGTAAAGCAGAAAGTTAAAGCAGTAAAGCAGTAAAACAAAAGCATACTAATCCCTTAGGTGTTAGGTAACACCTCTATTGATTTACTGATTTACTGCTTTAAGGTATGTAATGTTAATAAATATGTGAGTTAAAGCAGTAAAGCAGTAAGTTAAAGCAGTAAAGCAGAAAGTTAAAGCAGTAAAGCAGTAAAACAAAAGCATACTAATCCCTTAGGTGTTAGGTAACACCTCTATTGATTACTGATTTACTGCTTATTAATAAAACAGTGAGTTAAAGCAGTAAAGCAGAAAGTTAAAGCTTTAAGGTACAGAAAGTTAAAGCAGTAAAGCAGTAAAACAAAAGCATACTAATCCCTTTGTTGTTAGGTAACACCTCTATTGATTTACTGCTTTAAGGTATGTAATGTTAATAAATATGTGAGTTAAAGCAGTAAAACATATGAGTTAAAGCAGTAAAACATGAGTTAAAGCAGTAAAACAGTAAAACAAAAGCATACTAATCCCTTTGTTGTTAGGTAACACTATTGATTTACTGATTTACTGCTTTACGTATTTAAAAATTTTTTAATAAATATTTCGTACAATTGTAGTAAAAATAGATGATTCGCCAATTCTTTGAATAGTTTACATTGATATCATATTTTTCGTTCGCGCTGGAATATTGCTCCTGCGGGCGCACGCGGCGGGCGGGAACGCGGCGGGCGGGGACGCGACGGGGCGCACCTGCGGGTGCGGGGTTGACTGTCTTTGCGCAGAGGGCGCATGCGCCTTAATTGTTGTAGTATGACCTAGGGAAGATCATCAATAATGGACCTGTTCTATGATGTAGGATTGAAAAGTTAGAAAAAGGTTAAGAAAATGCTAGCTCATGGTAGGAAACATCCACAGCAACATAATATACGCAAACGCAAGTGTCTATGGGTAAGAGATGTGGTGCCTAGGGTGAGGTGTAGCAAGTGCCTATGGGTGAATGTGAAGTGTCTATGGACGGAGTGTAAGTGTGTATAAGTGTCATAGTGTGTATAAGTGTCATAGTGAATGTGTTTATAAGTGTCATAGTGTATGTGTGTATAAGTGACATAGTGTGTATAAGTGTTAGAAAAAGACTAACTCATAGTAGGAAGCATCCTAGCAACTTGTAATATACACCAATCGATTCCTCATACCTTATAACCTAGGGGTAGACACCCATATTAGGGCTATTCTGGGCTCAGGGGAGGCTAGAAAAGGCT
>JABUQX010027695.1:0-27500 GCA_015478945.1 Trachelipus rathkii | reverse complement strand
AATACTTCCTTAAAACCAGACTGTTGTAATGGTTGTAGATGAAAAATATTTAGAATTAAAAATAAAATAAAAGGTTTTAGAAATGGTGTTCTGGAACCGCGATCATTAACCGTACACATCCCTCTCTCCTATTCATTCTGACCATATCACCACGCCTCGCTCTCCACTACAACCTCCTTTAGTGCTTAAAAACACATGGCACTTCATCAAACTCGCCTGTTAGTGTGTGTGCCCCGTATGTTGAAACAACTCCGATCACTTCACATCCCAATGATATACTCAACTAATTCAGCACCGCTCACTTCTTCAACTGTGTATCCATGCACGCATCCACACTTTCACCTCCACGTTTCATCTCCGTATTCATCCTCATCATCCTCAGCTAATCTATTCACGTTTGCAGACCCGCCATAGTTGTCTTATTAAGCCACTATACATCGTTCTTGACTACACTCAGGTGTCTTCACTATCTCTCCTTGAGAATGTAAATATTAATAATATTTGTATAAAAACTTGAATATTTATATATGTACCTTTTTTATATAACTTTGTACGACTTTCTCTTAAAAATAAATTACTCTTATTATACACATTATAAACTTAAATATTTCGTACCGTGCCTCTCTACAACTATAAGAGATAATTATGCTAATATAGAACAAAAGCGGAAATATCAGATCCGACCACGAAGCAATATACCAAAGTAACCTCCGCTTAATTAATGCTTTGGACTCTCACCTTCTGTCTCCTCTCTACTAGAAATCCGTTTGATTTTCTCCTTCACCGTACCGAGTTGGCCTATCCGAAAATGATTGAAATGGCCTACGTCTCCCTCTCTCTGAGCTACCTATAAAAGGTATTTAAACTCCTCCCCAGGGTTACCAAGAACCCTTTGGAAAATCTTCAAGAGTTTCTCCTGTCGGTGACGTCTCGTGGATGTGCTTTCACCCTGACCTCGAGATTCTCCATTCGTCTACCCCTAAAAAGTAGTTTAACTACTAAGAGATAATTCGCAAGTAACCGCTGAGGTTACCTGCCATAGAGATAATTTACAGAGAGTAAAAAATACTCTCTGTCCCTTCCAAATTGTCCCACGGTTGGCCAGAAGGAACACCAGCCTCCTGTTATTCCCAACGATTTACCAACGAGCTCGTGCACTCAGCCTACAACCGCCTGCCTTAGCGCGACTTCCATACGAACACCAGTCGACGCATTATCCTGTGAAGTGCGCAGACTGGACACGCTGCATACACAGCCTTAGCCCAAACGTTACTCGCAAAAAAAGGCCTAACATCCAAATACTGGTTATAAGTAGTAGTTAAGAGATAACCGATAATTATTGCATTCCCATCCGATAGCCCGTCCTACATAATTGCTGATCCATCCTCCGTCGCTATATTTAGTTGTCATACAGATAATCAAAATCATATCGAGTAGTACCATATAACTGATAATATATAACTCAGAACCGCACTATATTAATTGCTGATCCAGAGCTGGAAAAATTTTATTACCACGAAGATGCAGACGATCAAGACAGTATAAACAAGCAAAGAGGAGCAGAAATCATTTCAACAATGAAAAATTAAACCCCAACTATTTCGAAATCTCGGTCCGAATGTTCGTGTCATGGAAGCACAATTTCAGCTCGCTAACAGAATAGGTCCTCCGAACTAAGTACTTTCATGCTATGTCACAAATTCCGCCTGAAGTTTTGAATAAAATATCTCAAGCCGAACTTGACACAGAGATTATGACCGTTTCATCAAACGGCGAGTCATAAATATCGACGAAAAATTTAAGGGAGCTTTCATACATGATACTAACTTCAAAAATCTACAGTGCAACATCATATTATCTACAGGATAATGATCGGCAGCAGAGAATTAAATATAGCGAAGACTTGGTAGAGGTGCAATTTTGAAAACTTCTATCCGAGTTCACTATTCGCACAAACCTTAGCCGCCCTTTACTCTCACACTCTCTGTTGGGAGATTTAGCCAAATGATATCTTCCGCTATAAGCCCACCAAGCTCAAATATTCAATGGTCTGTATCCCACTCCACGTCCCTCTCGCCCACAGCCATTGCCCGCCGCATCAATCATACAAACAACCCACTACTTTTGCCTGACGCCGTTCAGAAAATCAACGACAAAGGTGTGTAGAGCCCACATTTATTATGGACCACGCTCTAAAGCTGTAACCTGGTGACATGCCAAACAAAACGGACTAACACCTACCTTAATTCTAGGACCTACTATCCTAAGACTCAGCCATCCCCCAACTCCGTCGGAAACTAAAGAGCAATTGACATTGTCCGTGTCAACTTCGCATTAACAATAGATGTAGATTTTGGCACCATCACCAGTTTTTACTAGAACCGGAGCCAGCATATCTAGCTTCCATATAACATGGTCTCTAATGACGCTGCACCCTTCAAACGTCACTTTTTCCGCAGCCAATGGCTCGCCTATAATGTGTCATGGGGAAGTTGTAGCAAAAATCAGTATACCAAAATTAAAAAGAGAATTCACCTGATCATTTATAGATAGCAGAATTACTATATTGGAATAAAGTTTCATCACAAATTTGGTCTCCTAATTGACTGTGACAAAGAACATTGCAAGATACCTTATACTACTCCTCTAGCTCCATTGAAAATAACCTCTGAGGAAGTACCATCTCTTCACGCTCAATCAGATATGTATCTATCATAAAACTGTCACTCCTACAAGATTTCCCGTCCTGTATTAATTTCACCTTATAGACACAACAGGATCTATTAATTTAAAGATAATGGACCCAAAAACACTACATAGAAAACTGTGATTCAACCCAGTTTTTCCAAGCTCGCCGATTACCTGACGACAAGTTAAAAGCGGCAAAAGTGAATTTGACATTCTTCTAAGAAGGAATAGTGAGCCCAAGTAAATCTGCGTTATGGGGTCTCGCTTTTACACCCTCGTTGCCAAAAAAACACTGGATACATGAGACCTTGGTGTATTTCAGAGCCCTTCAACAGCATAACTAATAACATGGGGTAGATACGACTTCTCACACTATGCAGTAGCCATCTCAACTGCCTGATACTGCTTACAATATTCTCGCAAGATTGTACTCTTCAAAAGGCCTTATCACCAAATCCCCCTTAGACCAAAGATATAGAAAAACAAGCATCATCACTCCATTTGCTCTTCGAATTTTATCTATGCCTTTTGGTTTAAAGAACGCGGAGCAACATTTCAAAGAGTAATGGACTCGATCTTCAGAGGACCTTCCCACGTGTGTTTACTATTTAGACTGTCTCAATTTTCTAACGTCCAAAAAACTGAACATAAAATCATCGGAACAAGTTTTAAAACTCCTCCAAGAAAATGGTTTTAAAATCTCTTTAGAAAAATGTGAATTTAAACCAACCTTCACTCAATTTTCTCGGCTACACCGTGTCTTCAGAAGGCCTATGTCCTCCCAACGAAAAAAAAGAATCCATCTCAAGTTTTCCTCTACAGTGCGATTCAGCATTTCTACGAAGATACCTTGGGATGTTGGATACTACAAGAAGATTATCCCCTAATTTGCCAAATATCGTCTTCCCATTATCTAAAAAAGCCAAGTTTCATCCAAGGATAAATCTCATGAATGGACTCCAGAAGAAGTAACAGCTTTTCAAACTAAGGAAGCTCTTCAAAATGCCCTTACACTCCCTTTACGCTTTTACTTAAATTCTCACATTTACAACTCGTAACTGACAGCAGTCAGACTTTAATCGGGCAGCTTTACACCAGATGATTGATGGTCAACCGGTTCCCATTGACTTCTACAGCAAGAAGTTATCAGATCCCCAAAGAAGATATTCTGCTTTCGACAGAGAACTTTTGGCAGCATATTATGCTGTCCTCCATTTTAAACACATGTTAGAAGGAAGAGTCGTCACCCTTTGCAAGATCACAAACATCTTGTTTCCGCTTTCTACTCCAAAAATCCTGCAAAAAGTAATCGTCAACAGCGACATCTCTCAGTTCTTACCGAATATATTTCTACGGCAAGTTATATCAGTGGAGTAGACAATATGGTGGCCGACACTTTTTCCCGGATCATTCTGTATCAGTTGACGCTGTCGATTTGCCTGCAATAGCTCGCCTTCAAGAAAAAGGTGACGAAATCTAACCCTATCATGATCGTCTTCATAATTATTCCCTCCAGGACAGCCTCAAGATATCGTGCAATACCTCTACTTCTTTTCCCAGACCATTTCTTCCGAAGCCAGCTCGCCTTCAAATATTTAATACGTTGCATCAAATGTCCCATCCTGGTATCAAAGGTACTTTACAACTGATCAAAGAAAAGATATTTTGGCCTTGTATGGATCGTAACATTAGGCTTTTTGTACGCACTTGAGCAGTGCCAGCTGTCTAAAGTTCATCGTCACACCAAACCAGTGGTCAGTCCATTAGAAATTCCTTCTTCAAGATTCGAAACAGTTAATATAGATATAGTGGGTCCTTTTTCACCTTCAGCATTTTGTGGATCTTCTTCTCCAGTTTTTTGCTATCTACTTACCTGCATCGACCGAAACACAAAATGGGCTGAAGCCTTCCCATTACAAACACTACAGCAAAATCTGTTGCCTATGCTTTTATGCAGTGGATATCCAGGTTCGGTGTTCCTCTCTATGTGATTTCTGAGAGGTCCTCAATTCGAAAGCGAGTTCTTCAGTGAGTTGTCACATATGATTGGTTTCCATCGTCTTCGAACAACCTCGTAACACCACAAACAAATTCCCAGATAGAAAGGTTTCACCGATCGCTCAAGACTTTCTTGATGGCACGTAAAGAAAACTGGCTTCTGTCTTTACCCATCACTCTACTTGGTCTCAGATGCATTCCAAACGATTCCAGTTATTCTGCCTTTGAAGCAGTAACTGGAAAAACTCCACTTTGTCCTATGGGCATTCTTCAATCTTCTCCTAACAACAAACAAGATATGGATTCTTTATGAAGAAATTTATCGCCCCCATAAAAGAATTGGAACTTTAGAGACCTTCCTACTTTCACTCCTTCAACAAATTCTTCTATATTTCCGGAGCACTCAGACCTGCTTCTCATGTCTTCCTAAGACTGTAGGATCAGAAACTTAGAAGGCTAACCCTATAGTGGTCCCTTCAAAGTTCCAACGAATGCCACATTGTTTCAAGATAGAACTTCGTGAAGGCCAAACTACAATAGTCTCAATTAGCCGTTTAAACCCTGCTTTTATGGAAATGGTAACGTCAACGATTCCTGATGCCCCTGATGATCCTGATCTCTGATGTCCCTGATAATCCTACTGTCTCTGGTTTGTCCCTGATGATCCGATGTCCCTGAGATCTGATTGTCTGATGATCCTGTGTCCGTGATGATCCTGACATCCTGATGTCCCTGAATGATCGTGATGTCCCTGTATGATCGGTGGATGTCCCTATATCGATGTCCCTGATGACCTGAATGTCGCCTGATGATCCTGAGTGTCGCTGACGCCGCCATTTCCTGATGTCCCTTGACGTTGCTGACTGTCCTATAGCGATTCCTTAAACGTCCCATATTCTTCCAAGTCCCCCCTTACTAACGAAAACCCTCCGTAAGAGTCCGCTTCAGGATGGAAGCCACTCAGTGCCCCTCTTAGTGCATTACATAAATTACTATAATAAAAGAATAAACCACTCCTAATAGATCGCTCAGGATAGAAGCCACTCAGTGCCCTTTTAGTGATTTATTTCAATATTATAATAAAAAAAAGAAATACACATTTCCTAATAGAGTCCGATTAAGGATAGAATCCACTCAGTTCCTTTCTTTAAGTGTTCCCCTCAGCACCGTTTCCGCTTCAGGATGAAAGTCACTCCGTGTTCTGGTGGGGAAGTAAATATATAGTGAAGTGTTTAAGTTAGTTTCCCAAACGAAAATACTTACAGAATGAACCATAAAAGAAAAAGTAACAGAAATATCACAAAGTCTATTAAATTTAAAAATGACTTATTTTCATTATTCAGATGTTAATAATTTAAAAAAATGTATATTAAAATATACATTCTGTATCTTATTATTATTAAAAATATATCAATATTTGATAAAGATATTATTTTATAAAAACTTTTAGTGTAGAAAGAATGAACTTTTAACAATAAACTCCAACTTGTGGTTATATTATGTTCAGAATGTGGAGGCAGATGCAAACGCCATGCTTTTTAGCGAAAGCTTGCGCAATGTTGGTTCATTTATTATATTGACGAAAACTTGCCACTCTTTCTTTGGTCTTTGGAAATATTTGTATGGTCTGTTTGTGGTAGTAGAAAATTTATTGAAAGCAAAAAAGTAAAAGAAGTTAGAACAATAACTCCTAAATGAAGAAGAGGGGAGAAATGTGGAAGAGGAGCAATATGGGAGAGGAGGAGAACGTGTACGGACTGCGCGTGAAAAAGAAAGAAGCGGGAGGGGGGCGGGGATGGGCGTAGGAGCCGTGAAGAATAATGCGTGAGGCGCGGGGCGACAAGAGAGACGAATTGCAAGGACTACGATATAAAAAAGAATTACTATGTATCAGATGCCGGGACCGAACGAAAAGCACAACAGAGCGCGGCAAAGAATGTTGGTACGCCGCGGGGCTGCGCGGAACGAAAGAAGGGTGGAGGGGCCGCGTCTGCGCCCACGGGGTGAAGGAATGTCTTAGAAGCTATCTAAACGTGAACCGTACTCTACGCTGACCTGTTCTCACGCGGTGCTAGTCTTAACGGAGATATGCTGAAAGAATGAATTGTGTCTCTAATGTACTATAACACATATAGAAGAGAAGAATAAACTTAATGTCAGTGAATAAACACAAAGTTATCTCTAAGGTAAACGACACCACGAAATGATACATATATAAGAATATAATAAATGTGTGAAACTAGCTCGAGTGATATATCTGAACGCCTAATTGCCAAGTCGCAACCTACCGAAAATCAAGTGAGTGTTTAAAATTAATCTCGTTATTAAGTAGTTTAAAAGTCCAAGATTTTTAAAAATGACTGTTTCGAAGAGATGGAAGGTAAAGTGAGACCGGCGGCCCTGGTAAAAACAACAATGTGGTATGATTCAAAACAGTAAGACTTGGACCCAGTCATAGAAACACCCCGGGCCGCCGGTGAGCAACGGAGACCCAAGGCTACGTCTAATAGCAGAGTCAGACCTATACCAGAAAGTCCATCGGTAAGCCCTCGAAGTCCGCGAGTGCGCGTAGTGAACGGAAACCTGAGGTCCGCGCTGAGTCGCGTATAAAATTGCAACTCCTCTCAACATGAGCATCCTAGTGATCTTTAACTGAACCTACAGCTAGAGTACTCCTGCAAACCATAAACCAATGGACCAATGTTTCATATAAAATCCATGGACTTGTAAAATCAACATAGGACATCAAGAAGAATAGAATGCTTAATAAGAAAAAAATCCCAAGTAGTAATCATAGGGGATTAATGTGCTTGGATAACGGAACAGAGATGGGCGAATTAGAACGGGGTGGTGTTAGAAATTTTAGGCTTGCAATTAAATCTAGATAAACTGATTATAAACTTGCTGTATTACTTGATTAAACTGACATGGAGTTAATTAACATAGCTGTTATAACTGATGTTAACGAACTGAATATATATACCTAAATATGATTTACTGCGATAATTAAGCTAGGTTATGCTAATAATAATTAATATTTATTTAAGTGTTATAATAAAACATTAAAAAGTTTTATAAAATAAAAATAATAGATAATAGTTTTGTTTATTGTTATTACAAAATATGGACTTATTAATCAATTAAGATACAATAGGTATCATGGATGGGTAAAGGAAAGTGATAATGAAAGGTGGGATTGGTTTTTTGATTTTAAATCTGAATTTATCAAACTTTTTAGCTTATTTTGGAGAGTATGTATAAAAATAACAAATTTATTTAATGTTATATAACATTAAAAATTATTAAATTTAAGTTTTTGTATCCCCCTTGCCTAAGATAAACTAAAAACAATATGACATTGAATCTCATATTCAATACATGGTACCTTAAACAATCTAAAACTTTTAGAGTCAAGTGTGGCGTTTAGCCTTGCAAATTTATTTACTTTTTCAATTACACAGTAACAAAATGAAAAAGTACAATGAATTAAATAAAAGTCGAAGTACGTGAAAAACATACTGTAAAGAATCGATAGAAGATATGGAGTGAAACAATGGGGATGAGGAGGATATAAATGTGTGGTGGTCATTGAAATATAATATACTAAGTATATGACTGACAATTTAGCTGTCTATAATCAATGAGGGTAATTCGCATGGTATCACAGTGCTAAAATTTTTTTTAATGTTAATAACATTTAAAATAAAGATATGATAAATAGAGAAAAATATTTTTTATGAATTAAAAACAATAACATGTTTTAAAGTAAGAACAAAACTAAGATAATAGTAAAAATCAAAATATAACTGAAATCTAATAGATCTACGGTTTATAATGGGTGGTAGAAGGTGGGTTAGGTAGATGTGAATTAAGCTTGATTTAACATGATAATTAATTATTAACATGCTTAATAGGAGTATGATGAAAAACAAATAGATAAATTTTTAGTATTAAAAAAATATGACCTTAAAGGCAAAAATAAGTAGGTAAAAATCAAATAGATCCTAATTAGATATTTCGATATAGATCAATTAATGTAGAATATAGAGTGGATTAGAGAGGGATGAAGCAGGGCAGGGTTGAGTTAGATTGTAAAAATTAAATCAGTGATTTACTTGAAATATATTTACGTGCTTTTATAAGGTATGTGAAAAAGTTAATTTTTTTTACGTATTTGATGTATAATCATAAAACAAGAATAATAAATTTATTTTTAGTAAAAAACAATAAAATAGAGATTTAAAAGTAAATAAAAAAACAAAAATAAATAAAAGTTTTAAAGAAAATGAAGTTAAAATTTAGATACCTAAAAACATATAAATAAACTTTTAATTAAAAATTAACTTATAATTAAAAGAAAGTTAGACACAAATTGTATAAAATTAAAAGTAAGAAATATACTATATAGAAACATAAAAAGAAAAGAAAAAAAAAAAAAAAAAAAAGAAAAAATAAAATAAAAAAAATTTAAACAATAAAATTTTCATAAGTTAAATAAAACTTACAAAAACCAAAAGTAAAAACTTAGAAATAAAAATAAAATTTAATAATATAAAAAAAATTTATTTAAAAATTAAATAAAAAAAAAATTATAACACCAGGAGATATAAAGCAGGACTAATAAAATCAGTTAAAGTTAAGATAATTAAAAATAAAAATGAAATAGCCAAAGTACCAAATGTAAAAATTTAAGTGTTACAAATAATTATAAATAAATGTCATGAGAAAATAAAGATTGAATAAAAAGCAATAACAAAAAAACAAAAAAAAATATAATATATAGTTAATCGTTTTTAATAAGAAAATGAGATTTGAAGAAATTTAAGAAATGTCAGTCTTCAACATTTAAGAAAACGGGTAAATATCTTGCAAGTGAAAATGCTTAAATGCCTAATTTATGGTATGACAGTAGTAACATGTATACAGAAGCTATAATATGTAATAGTTAGGAAAAGAGATGAATTTAGGAATTATTATGTACAACAGAGGATGTTTGAATGTAGATGCGCGCAGCCGCACGACAGGGAACTCCATTTCACCAGACGATGACGGCAGTACCAAACGTATCCGGACTTGATCCTCTGAACTCAGACTTTAAATAAGACCTGTCATCCAAACTCGTTCCTTCATCTGGACTCCTCCATTCAGTTCCATCCTTCTACGCTATTATCTAAGCCAGTACTTCTTTCTTCTTAACTTCATGATGTTGCATTGCCATGCATTTGTATTTCAAAGTCGAGGCGGAACCCCCATCTGTGTGGGGAAGGTCTACCTAGACACCACTTACGAACTGAAATACCCAATTCAACTCATTTTACGAATATCTTACAGGGTTCAATGAAAATAATTTATGGAGATAGTTAACAGAATAGGACTAAACGGAAATTATTTATATTAAAAACTCAGACGACCGCACCGGTGGCAGCTCCAGCACCGGAGGCGATGCCAACTCCGACTCCTTCTTTGACTCAGACTCTTACTCCAACTCTTTCCTCTACTAGACTAACATACGCTGTCCTCTGCTTATACACTATCACTGCTCCCTTCAATTAAATTCCGGGTCGGGCGGATTGCCCTTATACTATCTCATAGCCTCTGGTGTTGCGATGGTGCTAATAGGTGCTGAATATTCTAGCGTGGTCCTAGTGTCACTCAAGGAGAGGGGGGACCCACCTCCCAGAAGGGTGGGCGGTCCTCTACAACGGAAGCACGGACAAGAAACTGCGCACATCCGACTGCAGGGGAATCCTTCAATCGCAACATGCTCAGGGAACAATAAACCAATACATAACAAGACGCATACACTGACCAATGTACAGCCTGTGCTTACGAAATCAATTCCTAGATTAAGTGGTGTAGAGACCGAAGGACAGGTATGTGCGTCCACATCCCCCTATGTAAGCGAGGATGATAATATTGGAGTAAGGCGAACAAACGGGCGGCCGCTACCCGCTCCAATCCTGGAGGGTAAGTAGAATAAAGAAAACGCCGTGCAGGGAGGCCAGATATTACAGCTGATATAATATATAGAATTTATATTATATGATAAATATTAATATTTTTTATTAGAACTTATCAATTAATTTAATTAAATAATAAGTAATATATATATAATTAATTTAATTAATTTGAAGATCCAATATTGGGAGTGTGGATGTGATGAGTGAGTGTGAGTTAATGAGTACATTTATTAATGTTTTTAAACTTAATTGATTCAAATGATATTAAATTGTTTCTAAAAAAAGAACTGCGGGATTTTTGTTCGTCGATTAGAAAGGTAACGAGAAATTTGTGTACTTTCCGTTATATTTATACTCCTGCACGTGTGCTGTCGGGCACGGGCGGCGGGAGAAATAACAGTGATCGTGAGTCTACTTCACGCGTGAAAGGGAGCGCCTAGTGTTAACGTATAGCCAAGACGCAATTGGCCGAAAGTATGATGATGTGGCATCGTGAGCTACCAGTCAGATATGTAGACCGAGGTGACGTATGTTTTGATACAGTATTCTTCAATCATTTAAAAAAAAATCGCATGTGATACTTATGGCGTGTTGGAAAGGAGAAAAGGTGTAACAAGTACAAGCCTATGAAGTCACGCTAAAATGAATAACAGGAAACGATTTTAAAAATGCTGGATTGTAAACGGAAGGTAAATCGATCACAATAATCCGTATTGAATGAGATACGCGATACAAAAATGATATCATAACCGGATTTACAATTTAAAAACACGGAAAAATCTTGAACGAGAATCAACTAAAAAAACAGCTTCCTTTGGGGCTAACCTGAGGCCGCCTACCCTTGTTTGGTTAATAGAACGCACGTTTAATCACTGATATCGAAACCGTAACTAAATAATCCCTCTCAGTGACGTCTTAAATTATCTTTGCTTCATCAGATCCTATAATAGATATCAGTAACCCTAAGGTGTGTGATCTACATCTTTAAAGTCTATTCAAGTTGACGCCTTCTAAATACTCCATTGAGAGGTTGGAGAAACACTACACGAGTCTCTGTTTAGTGTGGTTCCCAAGTTTTCAGAATTCGTGCATGGCTCCGTGCCATAACGTTCTTCTGAATCCCAAGCTCTTGTTAGTATATATTCTCCACCTGTTAATTAACGTGAATTGAGTGAATTTTATTATATTAAGTATTATATTGTTGTGTAGTAGTAGTAGGATAGTTGTTATTTATTAGTATATTCTATAAGTTAATGGTAGTGTTAAGTGATAGTAGAATATATTAGCTTGAAGTGTATTGTAACTTCTAAGTTATGTGTCAATAAGAACAGCAGGTAGTGAAAATATTTGAAGGAATGTGTATTGAGGTATATGATATATATATATAGTAGAATATATAGTATATTAATATATAATATTATTATAGATATAAATTAGTTGATTGTGGGGTTGTTATGGCTAGATAGTGTTATATATAACGTAGATAGTAAAAATATACCCGATGCTTAGTCTAATAGTGGTATTAATGTCACATCTGCCTAATGCTCGATTGTGTGTGTGAATTTGTTTCTGTGCACTGATGGTGCATGCAATAGTGAAGATCGAGCTGGTGTGCGTAGATATATTGATAAGTCCATTTAATTTCTACTATTCCTTGTGTGAGCTGGTGAGTCTTACCGTCTGCTCGGAACGTGTAAATGTGAAGTACACCCCTCTGATTTAAGTGACGCGGCCCGTTAGAGCTAGTGTAGTGATATATATATGTTTATAAATCGTAGAAAAAAAAATATATAAATATTAATAAATATAATATATTATAAGAAGAATAAATATATATATATTATTAGAGATATGTAAAAAATAATATATAGTTATGATTAAGTAAACGGATACTAATTTAAATATATGATTAATATAATATATAGTATAATATATATATAGTATATAAATATGATACCTATTATTATAATATAATATTAGATAATATAAATATATATTAAATATTAATAATAATTGAAGAATATATAGATAATATTATATTATAGTATAGATATATATAATATGTTAATATGATAATATATTATATATTATCTAGTGATATAGGCAATTGTACCTCAAAATATTAGCATTATACTTACCGTGCAATAAGATTATTATGTATTCAGGCAGAGATGTCCCAGGAGCAAAGAAACATGTGCAGGGATAATCGGCCAAGTGGCTGCTCATGTACAGATATCAGTGGGAGAACCGGGTTACCGTTGAGGTATGTAGGATCGGAGGTTGGAATAGTACCTAGAGCGTGAAATAGTCTTAGCTCAATAGGGTATAGTGCGTCATGATACTCATGCCCAGATGATACTAAGCAATTTGATCTAGGTGAGGTAGGGCGTAGGTGGGGACAAACGTTAACCTGGTAAGGGGATGGTAGCCCAGTGCTCCCTAGAACGTGTGGGGGAGTAGAAGCCTGGGTAAAAAGTAGATATTTATAAAAAGAAAGAAAATATACCCTATAAGCGGGATATTCTAGTTGAAGGGCTAACAAATATGGGTGAGGGTAGAAATTAAATAATATAGTAATATATGGGAGTGGTTATAGATATATAGTGACCGCCTTAACGGAAGTAGGTTATGGATAAAGGTATTGATTGTGGAGGGGGGAGTATAGATAAAAATAAGGAGATAAGAATGAACTAAAGAAAGTGGGGTGGGTTGAAAAAAAACTTTTGGTGATATATAATTAATATTGATTTTGTAGATTTAATTTGGTCCACCTTCCGAAAGGCATAAGGCGTTTGCTTGTTCAGAAAAAAAATACGAATTAATATCAGACCAGACACAACACAAAAATGTTAATATTTTATTAATCAGGCAGACATTTGTAATCCATGCAAATTAAAGAACCTATTGGTAAAAGTGCTTTAATATGATTAAATTTTTAAGTAAATTTGTTAAAATGTTGGCAAGAATCTGATATGATAGATGATCATTTTGTTTAGAGAGAAGAAACGCAAGGAGCTACCTAGCCGCCTCGGAAGGGGATGAATACGTCAAAGTATTAGACCAGTAAATGTCAGATTTTTTTTAAACTAGAAAAGAAGATCGAGAAATATCCCAAGGGAGTACTAAAACCAAAAAAGCTGAATGGAACAGAGTCGGTAAAAGGTTTCTCAAGGCCTACACGTAGAGGACGACGGAGGCACTTCGTTCCCACCCTTTGTCCTCGTAACTCGTCGCCATCGAAACTAAGGACCTAAAAGGAAATAAAAAAGCAAAAGATTAACATTTTCTCCAGAGCATAATAAAACAAAATATTTGCAAAACTGTTTCTTGTCCAGATGATTTAGGAAATGAAGGTTAATGAGATTTAGCTGTTAGGTTGAAAAAGAATTAATAATATACTAATATTTTTGGTGTTATTTAATTAAAAATAATATTTAGAATAAAAATAATTTATCTTTTAAAGTTTATTCAGCGATGAAATTGCTTGCTTAAGAATAAAAAAATAGATGTTTAGAATTATTGTATTTTTCTGTAGCTGTTGTGTAGTTTTTTAGTTTACATTGCATGATGCTTTCGTGGAGGCTGGCCTATATTATTAGTTATATATAAATATATATATAATATATTATATATATTTATTATATATATATTATAGAGATATATATATATAAATATATATATATATATATAATTAATATATATTTATTATATAATAATATATTATAATATATATATATATATTATATATATAATTATATATATATTATATTAATATAGTAATATTATATAATATATAATATATTATTATATATATATATATATTATATATATAATATTTATAATAGGTATTAGCCCAGAATATATTGTACAACCTGGTAGTCTGTTTTGTAAGTAGTTATACGTGTCCATATCGCCTGTGGTTTTTTGTTTATAGTACACTTGTTTTATAAGTACCCTCTTTAGCGTGAATACTTTTTTATAAATTTGAGTTAAAGTATTTGATAAGTACCTATGATTTAATGGGTTGCTGCCCAATAAATTGATGCGGGTAGTGTGTCACGTACTATAGATCGATAAGCTACTATTAGTAAGCTATTATTTTAGCTATAATTCACTCAGGTTTTGCGTGTGTGTAGGCATAGTTTATGGAGCTTGAATTGTTATCACTTATAGTGACCGCGTGTAAACTTTGCAAGGTATATAGTATGCGAAAGATGATTTGCGTGTTACTTTAGCCGTAAGTTATCGTGAGAATTTGCTACGCCAAAGAGAGGTAGCAAAGCCCCCCCTTAGATACAGACGTTAGAAGGATTGATGTTATATGTATATGAAATATGAAAAAATAGAGGGTGATATGAGATATTAGAGTAGGTCCGGAGATTTAATAATTAATAGTACCCTACGTAAAGGGTACATGATAGCGGTATAGATCTACGCCGATGGTCAAAAGCTGTAATAGGAATGCTGGCCCCAGAACACATTAAGGCGAAAGGAGATGTGCTATATAATAGATTGTGTGGTTTAAAGAAAACGTGAATGGTACCCTCAGATTAGAGGGGTATCATAATCCCAGCTAAAAGGAGCCTGTTGAGGTGAATAATCACCCTGTAGTAATGAGTGATAGGGCCAATAGAGAAAAGGCAAGATGGATGGGCAATAGTAGTAACATATGACGAATGAGGGGGTGAATAGAAGGAGGATGAAGGTAGTAATTAAGAGGGAAGGAAAAAGAATGGACACCAATATAATATATTAAACCTGACGAAAATAGTAATATAGTATATATATATATATAAATATTAGTATATACTAATATATGAGTGATAATAAAAGTAGTGGTGTGTGGGAGGAGTGGGACCAGGAGGGACAATACTATAGATGAGAGATATACTATCTAGTACACAATAAGGGAAGACCCTATATATATATATATATAGTATAGGTACATTATAATATAAAAAAGAGAAAAACATGTAATATATATATATATATAGGACAAAGTTACTAACGCCCACACGGAACGGCTGGGAGCTGCGGTGTACCCTAAAAATACCAATATGTTTTCACAGGTTAGCTTAATTTAATTGATAAATAGAAGAGTAAGAATGCTAATCTTAGGCGTGGTCTAAAATGAAATGTTTCTTTCTCACAATTGCTATATCCTAGAGTGTGGAGATATGAAGAGGATAGCTATAAACCTAGTATATTATATTCTAATAGAAATACTTAAACAACGGAAAATGAATACGCCGAGAGCGTACGAGAAAGAACCATGCCGCGAAACGACGAGGAGGGGTGTACGTGTTCCGATACCGCGCGGGGGTAGGGGTGGATAGCGGGGCGGAAAGAACCCGCTTCGCGACTACCTACGCGGAAATGACAACAAGAAGAAGCAGGAGACGTCCGTAGAGAGCACCTTCACCAACGGAGGGGCGGGAAATAAGTTCCTACCCCGTAGTTCCCCTGTAAGGACCGAGGAGACCCCGCAACTACATGCACATACAAAGAGTGTGCGTAAGAGGAAAATAAAAGAAAGAATTACAAGAAGATGAAAGAAAAGTTGAGGAAAAGTTATTAACAATTTAATATAGAAAAGAAAAGACAAATAACAAAAAGACAAGAAGATACGTTAAGATTGTAAATCGATAATATTATTTTAAGACGAGAGATAAGCAGTATAAAAAGTAGCGTGTAAGATAAGAGAGAAACTTTACATACATAGCAATAAAAATAAACAAGAAGAATTAATTATAATATTATTAAAAAAATTTGATAATTATTTTATATTTAATGTATATTATAATATAATTTATCCTAACATAAATAAAAGTAATATCATACACATGAAAATTACCAGAAAATAAGATAAATTCGCTTATATGCTGATTATGCTATTGGTAATAATAGAGTTATTTGAAGATGAGTGAGGTAGATATTTTTATATTTTATTTTTTAATTATTATTTTTATTTTTTATTTTTTGTAATAATAATTTCAATATATCGACCACGCATAGAACGTGGTCGTATGTGAATGATGTATTGGATTACGAGAAAGGAGGCATAGCCTGATAGAAAATATTATCTTTGATAACGATGCTCCGTCTACAGTGTGGGCATGTTTAAGTAAAGCGTTTGTAGGTTATAAGCCATATTAACTAGTAGGTTACACTTATATTCTTAATTAAGAGATTTTGAGAGAACAAATAATATATACGTATTATCATTTAATTAATAAAATGTAAGCGTTACAATATTTTTATGGCTAAAAAACAATCAAAATTACAGGTGGTGCTTATATTGATAAAAAACCTAATGTTATTTTTCTGGTATCGTTGGTAAATCGTTGGAATAAAAGATCAGTGTTATAAATGACCCTGAATAGCTCATAAAGGTCAGTCAGTATATAAGTCAAGTAAAAAAAGGTAGTGACGCAAAGCAGGCCCATAGAGGTCACCCTAAAAACCCCTACAGCCGTTGTTCCTATTTTAATTATATTAGTAGTTTGTTACGTATATCTATTACCTATACACCTTAGTACCCCATTCCCTTAACTGTGGAGGGTATATATTTACTTTGATTTATCTATGGACCTTTACCTTATAACTGGTATATTATACTTTTTAAAGTTATATAGATACCTATTATATATATACCCATTATTTTTGTTCACAAATCTGGCAATAATAATTAATTTAATCAAGACTGTTTATAATAATATAATGAAAATTAATAGTAATAATAATAATAGATAATAATTAATAAATAACTAAATATATATAATAATTAATAATAATAATTAAAATAATTAATTTAATATAAATAATATAATATATTAAATTAATTATATAAATAATAAATAATTATATAATATAATAATATAATATAATTAATATAATATAATATATAAATAATTAAATAAAATAATATATTAAATAATTATATATAATTAATAATAATTAGAATAATAAAAAAGTATTAATTATAAATTAATTAATAATAAAATTAAAATAAATTAAATTCTTATATAAAAATAAATAATAATAATTATAATAATTAATTACTTTGCGAAATTAAAAGGGAGAACATCAATCGGAAAATCCTGATTAATAGATAGCAATTAATTCTTTACGAGTTATTAATTAAGAAAATATAATTAATAAGATATATTTAGAATAAAATAATTAAGTAAAGGTTAAATTATATATTTAATAGTAATAGAATTACTAAAACAAGCGAATAAAGTAAGAAGAAAGGAATAAGATTAAATTATAATAAAGTATAAGTATATCAAGTAATAATAAAAGAATAATGGAATATAGTGAAACTAATAATTATAATATAGAAATATATAAGTTGAAAATGAAAGAAAATATAGCGTTTCTTCTTATTCCGTAATTAAAGATCATTAAATTAATTTAACTATATGAAAAATTAAATACATTTAAATTTACATATAAAAAGTAAATAAAGACAAAATAAAATCAGAAAATATTCCATATAATGCCACTAAAATCAAAGAAAAATCCATGAAATTAAGTATAATATAAATTAAAATCACATAATAGACCAAATAAGGTGTAACCTGAATATTTGAATAAAATGAGAAATAAGTGTGATCTTCAAAATGCAAAGAATTTGGTGCAGAGGACTGTACATGAAAATAATGAGTGAGTAGATTCGTGCAAGAGTTTTATATATTGAAAAGCAATGAATAGTGCACAAATATTCAAGAAGTAAGGAGCCTCGTACACAAGCTATACATGTACAGGAGGATAGACTCACCCTCTTACGATAATAAATTTATATCATACCGAGAAATTTGTAACATTATAAGAAGAATCATATCTGTTCTTTACAAACAAGGACGTTGAATTCTAAAATGCTTCTGTAATAAAAAAAAATATAAGATGTATTTACTGATCACATAAAAATTACAATGAATATGAATTGAAATGCGGTGAACTATAAATTAGACATTAGATTATAAATTGAACAAGGTAATACTGAAAAAACAATAGTAAATTATTGAATAGTGTCCGCATAGTGATATACTTTGAAGAAACAATAATGGAGGCATAATATGTAGGATGCAAGATGAAGCAGAATGTCTCAGAGCGATAATGGAGAGTGTTACAAGCTGAGTAAAAAGATGAACAAGTTTAATGTGCGAGGTACGGATGAGTGTTATTTCTCTCATAATAGAGAGTGGAGATGATCCAGTGGGGGGCTTAAATGAAAAAAAATATGAAGATCATTTTAAAAAGGAAAAATTGTAGAAGCCGAGAGTGAAGGTAGGCCGATTTAGAGCGGTAGAAGAGGAGAAAGCCTTTTCCAGTGCCAGGATCGAACTAATAGAAGTGGAGTGGCAGAGTAAAAAATTAGTTTATTTATTTGAGCATAGGCGTGAAGATGGTCTATGTGACATGTCTATGGTATGTAGTGTACCTGTCTACGCTCCAACCCGCCATTGTGTGATAAGACATGAGATGTGTATGAGATATATGTGTTGAATAGAAGAATTATAGTGAAAAAGATTAGGTTGAGGTTGGTGAGCGACTTGAGAATATGACCAAAGATTATTAGATAAGACATATACATGTAGTTGAGGGTAGAAGTAGCCGTGTAGAGAATCATTATGAAAAATTATATAGTAGAAAAATCAGACGATAGTTAGTTTTTATGTGTGTACCAGAGTAGGTCACTGCAGGACCACGAACGGGACAGAGCCCCTATGTTCCAGGGGAAGAAGGCGTGTCGTCAGAGAGACGATCCCCTCATTCGATTAAAGGTTATGGTGTAGCATGTGTCCCTGGCTCTTATTAAAATGAACTGTCATGTTAGGAGTCATACATTTATTTATTACTTGCCCTAGGCTCGTTGCAAACGGGGATGATGCGGACTAACATTACCTCTCAGACTCATATGTGCTATACCAAAGCTGAATGTCAAAAGAGAAAACATTCTACCCATATGGATATAGCATGCATAGGGGAGGAAAAAGAAAGGATGTAGACCCACCCACGTCCTGCGTTAGTTTCAGAGTGACGCAAGTGTAGGTGCTAGGGTACGCAGGCTAAACATAGCTACTAAAGATTGGAGACACGCTGGGCCGGCCAGACACAAGCCCCCTCATAATTGCTATATGAGGTGTCTGCCACTAGAGGAAGTGGTCCGAACCACATCGTATATGCAGAGAACAAGTCAACATCAGCCCATGAATATTACTTTATATTAAATCAAGAGTATTCAGTTCTGTATTTGAAACAAATTGATTAAATATCTCTGAATTAAAACCTGCCGAGAAAATGTACTTAAACTAAAATTGCTGAAACCTTTTTTTTTTTCATATATAAATAAGAATCTTGAAAATTTTTCGTACCTAATATAAAAGGATTTATTGCTCATATTTTCAATTTAGTATCCTATAGCAAAAGAGATAAATACTCAAAAAACTAATCGTACGCCGCAAAATATAGTATGTGAGTACATAGTTAACTGGAAATTACTCAAAACAGTTTATAAAAGATACTTATTTGACTTTTTAGTACGCGACCCTGGCTCAATAAAAGCCGTGTATTGATAACCAGTGAAGCTACCCCCAGATATTATAGATAAACCAGTACCCTATACAAGCGTTATAGAGGTCCCTCTGTATAATTACTGGAGTTAATATCAGAGAAAAGTGAAAAAATAAAAGTCTTCGCATATCTAAAAAGAACTCCAAATCTCTTTGAGGCCGCTACATATGTCATCACTAATTAGTTAGATGTGAGGTTTTCCCAATCAATTTTATGTGATTTTATGTTAAGGCTCATATAAGGAATGTTTTATATTAATTTACAACAGGAGAGACTAGAGTAAACTCATCGAAAGAGATAGGAAAGTTAGTAGAATAGTGTGATTATAAGAAAATGAGTATTATTGGTAAAGTAAGATTGAATTTTATTAAATAGAATATGTGAAATTCCTACCTCAATGTAAGACTAGACGATCAATCGAAATTCTATTCCAGATCAATCACAAGTATTAGAATATCGAAAGATAAGGATCAAGAGCTAAATCTTAGATATGTAAAAGATAGGTAAAGTACATGAGATATTGAAATTAGTTGAGATATAATAGATCGCTTATACTCAAACCACATATGAATTGATAAGCGCCTTGAAAGAAAGTGACTAGACATATAGTTAAGCATAAGTAGTAAAGGATAGAATTCCCAAAGTGAAGTGAATACTTGTAGAGAGTAAGCAGTGACTGTGAGCGTTGCCATAATCCACGTGAGTCTCACAAATGCTTTGTAGATATGCCAAGCCAATCACGCAATGATCTTTCCCTGAGTTATGACTTTATAGTGACTAGGTAAAACCTCAATAAATCGTATATATATTATATAAATAGGATAAATGATATTTAATCTACCATGATATATAGAACCTCGCCTGTCTTGCAATCATGACAATCTCAGCAGACGGAAAAAGAATAAGAATAGGTGTGAACCTTAGAATTAAGAAGTACTAAAGAAGTAATTGAGTTAGGATAAAGTGTATTCTAAGATCTTAGATTGAGAATTTCAGTAAGAGTACTATATAATTAAGGCTAGTAAGTTATGAAGGTAATACAGAGCGATACTTCCTTTTTTTCGAAATTATAGTTATGGTCATTGTGATAGTGCTCATTTCCAAACAACTGAGGAAAGTATGTTTTTAAGTATATGATAAATAATTAGAGAATTATTAGTGAGTATATTGTAAAACGTAATAGGGAGGGGCCAGCTATCGGAAAGCACATACTTACCCTCAAAACTCTGAGGATGAATATAGTAATTGCCCATCGTGCCTATCCTGCTTCTTAACCGTCTATAGATCTTTATTCTATTATAGAGCTATTGTACCCGATCCCAAATGTTAATCAGCAGGCATAAAGACCATTAAGTGACACCCGAGAGGAGAAGGATGAGTAGAAGTAGAGGAATGCCATGGAAGCGGTGACCCTCCAAAGTATGAGTATTGTGAGGCGTATATAAAGAGAGGAGCCGAATAGAAATGTGTACTGTGTTCATGGAGGAGTATAGTGAGTGTATACATAACATAGCTAAGTAATACCTGAAAGATAGGTGAAATAGGCCAGAGTACGTAATAGAGGGAAGAAATATATATTACGGTGGGGTAGTGAATACGATGCGTCAGCCCGCATCGGAGGAAAAGTGACAGGCATAGTACCCAAGACTAGAGAAGGCAGGCGTCACCCATATTAACATGTAGACTAAGCGACGAGAACTCAAATACTGTCGACTCCTTCTACGGGTTAATCGAGGAAGACATTATTCCTACCGGCAAACGACCTTTAGAGTTTAGAGAAAGTAAGAATGTATAGCAAAAAAGGAGGAGTAAAGCGCTTGATTATAATGAAAGGAGAAATTATAATTGTTATACACAACCTCTTGAAGAAGATATATCACGCTTTGGGACACTATTTCCCGCGAGTGATGAGCGTTACGTAGCAGCCAAGCCGAATCGGCAAAGGATATGTCCCCAAACAATGTTAGAGAAATGATAATTATTGTGTATTTTTGTTATATAAGAACGGAGAAACAAATACCCACGAAGGCTAGAGAACGCAGAACCGCTAGATAGAGTTCAAGGATTGGTTTCCCTCCGCGTGCCGCAGAAACCTCCACGGAGGGACGACGAGGGCGGCACTCCTCAAGATACGGTCCCCCTACATGTCCCTCATGTTGGCGTCGGAGACCCACCACTCCTTAAGAAGTGGATCACCGATCCAAAATATAAAAAGAAAAAAATAATATTTCTCAAATTATATTTTTAAAATTAATATGCCGTACCTTTTCCTCTCGAGACTGGAGCTTTCAAAGGCTCTTAATACAAGCTTCTTCGCGTCTTTTGCTGACATAGGTAATCTTTCACAATATATATCGTAATAAAGATAACTAAAAATTCCTGGTCTATATAAATAATATAGATGAGGAGGATACTTCTTATTTTCTTCTCAATGGTATTCTTAGTACTCTTAGAGTCTCTCTGTACATTCATAGTAGTAAAGATATGATTATTATCTATCTTCTGTTGATAAATTTATATGTTTATTATTTCTATTGGTATACATCAGTCTTACTTGTCGATATTGAGTTGCTAAAGGTTAACCGTTATTAAATATATTAAATTATTGAGAAGACTAAAAATTAGTAAGATATTTAATTAGCAAGTATAATTTAAGTTGATTGATTGCTGATTTTCTTTAGAATGTCAGGAATATTCAGTGAAACTTATAAAAAGGATGGCACCGGCTGATACACTTAATTAACATTTTAATATAACGATGCAGGTATACGGATTTAGATATATTAATGATCAATATATCTCATTGTTATCGTAATAGGCAAAAGACGGCCATTTTGATTGACTCTTGTGACTGTTGTATATATAGTAAAATAATAGTCATTTTTATTTCAATTTTATTTATATACATGTATTTTTAAAGTTAATAACGGAACTATTTTTTTAATGGAAAAGCTTCAGTCCTCTCAGTGCTTTATGTATTAAATCTGAATCTCTATAAGTTATTATTGTTAAAATATTACTCTTAATGTTAATATAAGGGATGCAGAAATGACGGCTATGTTAGTATATATTTTGACACATTTCTTAAAATAGATGCGAAGAGTTTAAGTTTTCTTTAAAGAAGCAATTTACATATATTATTCATTAATTTTGTATCTCAATTGTTAGCTGTAATTATTTTCAAAACAGAACCTTGTAGGTTAGATTTACATATGTTAAAAAATACAATTATAAAGGAGTATTTATTTCATATGTTGTAATCATATTACTCAAAAATAATGTTATAGATGGCATTATTAGCAGTGTAATATGAATTATATCTACTTGAATTAATTAACTATTATAATAATATTTAATGCTTGTTATTGGTGGTACGTCGAAAAATTTAAAACAATAAGAACAATTCAGAATTAATAAATTCTGTATTTTTCCGCCACTGATTTTACTATATGGCGTCGAAAATTAAGCCTTTAAAAGGAGTATTTATGGTTATGGTATTATACGTTATTAATTTAGTAAATATAGTAAAAAGGACCTGATGACTGAAACCATGATAATGCACAGGTAGAGAGATAAATGAATGACCTATGTATTTAAGTAATTAGGTATGTAGGAAGTTGGCTGGTAAGTAGGAAGGTAGATTGATAGGCAAATTGAAGTTAGTGTAGTGGATATCACACTATTAGCCTTCGTCACGCTAGTAAGGATATGTTTAAATCAAAGATCTATCTATAATAAGATTTTGATTAAGAACGAGTGAAATTTAGAAAAAGAAAGGTATTGTTCGACAAATCTAGAAAAAGAAAGGTAGTGTCGAAAATAAGAATGGTTGATGAATTAAGTGGAGAAAGCAAAGAATGTAAAGTCCATGGGTGAATACCTCATAATATCCAGCATCAAATGCTACCGAATGTAGTAGTATGAAGGGTAATGAATTATTGGAAAATTAGAATAATTAGAATTTAACTTCTACTCAAAATATAAAAATGACAGGACAAATGAAAATGGATGTTACCTAGAAACTCAATCTAAAAATGATTAAAATGGATTTTTCCCATGTATAAATGGGGATGAGGAAATTAGTAAAATATATATAGAACGCTCGCGATGTCCGCCGTTGGCCAACTAAAACAAATTTCCACAAGACATAAACAAAAAATTTACGAAATATTTAAATTCAAATTAAAACACAACACAACAGAAATTTTGTGAAGTAACAAAAGTTAAATAAATAGTAAAATGGATAAAAGGAAGCAAGAAAGGAAAAAATCAGAAACAGAAAAGATTCAACGATAACATGATACTACATAGCGTACAACCGGAAATCACAATCCTCAACCCTTTTAAAGTAGCAGTGAGGGACAATGCCAAAGGATCAGCCGTACAACAACCACCCACTGCAACGGTTGGATAATGATACTAAACTTGCTAGAACCCTAGAATACCCGTAGAATAAGAGAGCACCAGTCCTACTAAATCCAAGGGCGTCTCCAACTTTGTAAGATCGCGTTAAACCTCTCTAAGACGAAATATATAATGTATAAGTTGATTACCCCTTTAGGCCTTTATATTTAAGTTATATTTAAATTTAATAATATTAAATAAATAATATAAATATTATAAATATAAATATTAAATATAGAATATAAATATAAATAGTTAATAATATTTATAATATTAATTTTATAATATGAATATAATAATTAAAAGTATATAATATATTTACATAAATTAAATATGAATATTAACATATAATAAAAGAGCACGTCGAACATTAAGATAACCTCACACTCACGTGATCACATCGATATCATACACTCGCCATAGTGGTATCGTGAGGTACCTACTTTCTTGGCGATACCCACATTAGTATGATCACTTATGTTATTCAACCCTTGGGATTTATAAATATTAGTGATATCTCACATATACCCCAACTTTATGAACATATTAACACTGCTAATGTCTAAACGACGCAATATTACTTAATTGATTGAAACAACATGACATATAAGTGAGGAAAGATCGGGTGAACTATTGATAATTTATTATATATATCCGGTTTTATTTATTCCCCTAGGAACTAGAATCCAAACCTTAAGCTTTAAACGTAGGTAACTTTATGAACTAAGTTCCAAGTTATTTTACAAGATGGAAATATCCTTCAAAGCACATAAACATATTAGACTCACAGTGGTGAGTGATTACTATTTATTCTGGTCAACACTTAAAATAACTATATCAAATAGATCTACCTGTAGATCCTATCACTGTATGTTTTTTGATATATATATTATATAATGCTAAAACTAATTTAATATAACATTTACATTAATTGTGTCCTATTTTTGGACCAATATACAATCTCTCTTATCAAATGGGATTAGTCCAACCACTCCCGATATAACGTCTATCTAATAGGGATAATGATGGGTCAAAATCAATTTGATTTCTCATACTTAAGAAGAAAACCCTTCCACGTGTCTCCAGACGTCATGTTCATTGGTTGCCATTTAAAATAAGGAAATATGTCTACTCTGTGTAGGATATGGACATAGTTGTGAAAACAAAGATTTCTACGGAATATAAATACCGTGACAGATAATAAGGATATACCGTGATTAAACAAAATGATATATATTTTTAGGGCTCATTGGCAACAACTATTAATGTAATTATCTAAGCATAACAGAAGCAAAGACCTAATTTACCATATGCATATAAAACTACTATCTATAACCTAACCTTTAGAAACACTAACTATAAATATACCTAACTAATTCATATGAAATCTAACTATAATGTTGAACACCCAATAAATACTTATATAAAAATATAGGAATTTAATAACTATAAAAATTTCGATTTTCCTACAACCATCAAAGTAAATCGATCCGCATAATAATAATACTAACAACAAAAGAAAGCTCCAAAAATAACTGTTTTATATCGTAATAACAAAGAGTGTGTTTACACCTAAATAACTACCTGCTATTTGGACTAAGTTGGTAATATGTTGATAAAATTCACTGACCTATATTCGGCTATGATCCCAGGGCTATTTTTGCCTTCTGGGCCTAATCCGATCGCAACACAATTCGATCATACGACATTAAATGATACTAACTGTACCCCTATAGAAATCATGATGAATTACATCTATAAAGAAAGATTTTACCAATCATTTCCGAATTGGAAAAATAAATCCTACTCCTCTAACTAAGAAATATCTTCAGTCTCCAGAAGAGGAAAAAAAAATTATCAAAGAATGATAAAAGATAGAATTGCAAATGAGAAATTTGGGATTTGGTGGAAGATATTAGAAATGTATATTTATACGAAGTAAGTTACTGAGTACGAATTATCTAAGTCGAAGTACAAACACCAACTGTTGTTTGAAGTCGTAGGAGCTAATAAAAATAGATATTAAAAAACCAAAAAAAATAATATTATAATTTTTAATTTTAATATATAAATATATTATAATAATAAGGAAATGGAAAGAGTAAAGTAGTAGTAATGTTATAATTATATTTAGTATATATAATATTAAGTTATATATATATTATAATTATTATTATATATAATTATATTATAGATATTTATTATATATAATTATGTATAATTTATATATAATATATAGTTAATTATATTATTATATAGTAAATATATATATATAATTTATAAGTAGTAATATTAATATTATAATATATATATATAATATTATTAGGTTAATTATACGTTTGTACGTTGAGTAATAGGTATTATATAGTAGTAAATATTATTATACATTATCTATATTAAATTAATATTATGTATATATATTATAAGTATATGATAGATTGTATTTAATATAGTTATGATATATAGTATATGTAATATAGGTTATAAACTAAGCTTGTAATTAATCTGATAGAAGGCCGAAATATTTTTTAGAATTTAACTAAAGTTAATCGAAAATGAAAAAGGTTAAATATTACATGAATGTTTTGCTTAAAATCTGGTTAAATTTGAAATTCTCTTTTGGAATTGATATTAATGCTCTCTGTTTAAAGCACCAGCATATGCCATAAGGCAAATATAGTATGAGGAACAGTAATTTTTTTAACCTAATTGGTATATTCTTGTAGAAATTAATGCTTTGAAATTGGGATGGCTTTGCATCAGGGTGAGACTAATGTTGATATGTAGGTGCGTTGATGAGCTTACGTATGAGCAATTGATATCATATAGTAGCGCTGCGGTGCGCTGTTGCATTGGTTGCCGGTGCGGATG
>JABUQX010027694.1:15000-36743 GCA_015478945.1 Trachelipus rathkii | reverse complement strand
CTCTTTCAAAACTCTTACCTTCTATTAATTCTGTGTGACCCTTGCGTTTTTTAAAGAGTGAATCACTCGTGTATGCTTTTAAATATACAATCGAATTCATCCTCAATTTAAATATAAATCTTATTATCTGTGATTTACGGCATAATTATTTGCTTTATTTACACGTTCTCTGTGTCACCACAGCCAACACCATGGATTATTAACATTTTTCTAGGAGAGAAGACAGGTAGAGACACGGTATTCTCTTATCTTTAGGTCAGTGACGAGACGCAAGAATCTTATCAAGCTTATTCTTGAAATAAAAATGTCGTTATCTAATGTATTTGCTGTATAATTTCTCTAATTTGATATCCACTTGACGTGATGAAAAAAACGACATTCTATTGATTAAAGTTGATTACCGCAGCAGAAAGACATTTAATTTGTATACCTAATATTTTAAAAATTTGCCAACTTAATAAGGGACCGCTCGAATGCCGCGTAAATTCTTTTTTGATGTCGACGAGCTCAAATCTTAGCGTCGTAAATGTCTTTTTGATGTTTACAAGACATCTAGAGGACTCAGCTATAAATGTCTCTTTTGTGCTGTGGTTAGACATCTTGAATTCCGTGTTAATGTCTTTTTATAGTTTGACATCATCGAACACTCGTAAATGTTCTTTTGAGTCTCAAAAAACATTAATCGACATCACCTGTGCGATCTTTGATGCTCAACGAGATTTTCAGATCAACGACGTATATGTTCTTTTGCATGTCAAGATTATCTCGCAATCAGCGTAAACAATCTTTTGATGTCAAGGACAAAATCAACCATCACGTAAGTGTTGTCTCTTTCGATGTCAAGACGTTTCGAATCAACGTAAATGTCTTCTGATAGTCAAGAATCTGTCGAATTCAGCGGAAAATGTCTTTGTCAGTTATTAAAGCTCTCAGCCCCTGATTTAGAGTCGATCTTGCTAGGTAGCATGCAGTATTGCTAGTAGACGAGACAGATATAAGAAAGTGAATTGTCTTTTACTTCACCAAACAGACTTATGAACTTCATTATTTCTTTGTCTGCAGTTGATTCAAGCTTCTCGAGGAACAAGCTCCAATCAACCTCATAAAGTCATAATTCATTCAACCAAGATTTGATTTAATTAAAACATTTTGTATTGATTTGCTCTGTTTTGGGTCAATCAGGGAATTAGGACAAGAAATTTCATTATTAATAATTCCTTGACTTTTAATTTATAAAATTTGTATCTCTGTTTTTGTTTTTTTTTGTTTCTTTTGTTTTGTTTCTTTTTTTTTTATAAAAAAACTTTAAATTTTATATATAATATAACTAATATATATATATATATATATTATATGAATAGTAGATATATATATATATCATATTATATATATTATTATATACTATATATATAATATTATATTAATTATATATATATATTGTATAATATGACGTAACCCAACTAAAGTTTCATTGTTTAGTAAAATAAAATTATTGCAACAGTCATGAGATTCTGCCACATGTTAATTTAGCTGCGTTCAATCCGTGGCACCATCAAATTTTACAAGTATGATAGTACAAAAAAAAAAACAAACAATAACAAAAAAAAAAACAACCTAAAACTAAGAATTGCCAGTCGTTCACACTTGTTACATACTTGCTCGTGGACCTCGACCATGATCAGTTAAATTTGGATCCGACACTCTTACCCGAGCTCTTGAGCCGACGTTTACGAGTCCGTAGAAACTGACATAGTTTCGCGACTCGGTACCGTCACTCAATATAATATAATATATATATAATATATATATATATATATATATATAGTATATATATACTATATTTATATATAATATATATATTATACTATATATATATATATATACCCCTCACTAGTATATATAATAATAATATATATATATAGTATATATGATATATATTAATAATTACTATATAGTATATATATATATATATTCTGGCAGCGACAAGTGTTTAACTTGCCGAATTCTACAAAAAAATTCGTTACAGAAATCGTGACACATAAAAAGCTAATTAGAAGAATATATAATTCTAAATTATAGGAAAACAAGGTGTAATTATATATAGAGTATATATATATATATATATTAATATATATATATATATATATATATATATATACTTATCAATATATATATATATAATATATATATATTTTCAAATATCTTTACTATAGTGCACCCTATTTAATATAATAATAATCTAATAAAGAGATACAAATAATAATAATATAATAATAATAATAATAATAATAAAATAATAATAATCTATAAATATTATCATTATATTATTCATTATTATTATTATTATTAATTATTATTTATATTATTATTTATATATATTATTATATTATCTATTATATTATATATTATTATTATTATTATTATCAATGTATATATTAGTGGAATTTGCAAGTGTAAAACACATTTTTGGGAAACTATAAGCATTTTTTATATAAATTTGTCAGTTGCATTCAATAATAATAATAATAATAGATAATATAATAATAATAATATAATAATCAATAATAATAATAATAATCAATAATAATAATAATGTTTATTATTATCGTTTTAATAAATACATAAATAAGCAACTATTTAGCCCCTCAATTATGGTTGTGTTTTAGTTATTTTTTTAATTTTATGTTTATTTATTATTTATACTTTATTTATTTATTATTATATTATATTTCATTATTATTATTATTATTATTATTATTATACTTAGTATTATTATTCATATTATTATTATATATTAATTATTATATTATATTATTACTCATTAATTTGATTATTTTTACTTTATCTATTATTTTATTATTAATTATTATTATATTATTATTTATTATTATTATATATATATATTATTATTCATTATAATTATTCTATATTATTATATATTATATCATATATCATTATCATTATCATTATCTTATCATTTATTTATTATTATTATTATTCATTATTATTATTATGATTATATATTATTATTATTGTTATTATTAAATTTCGTGACGAATCCTAACAATCTACGCAGTTTAATAATATAATCATAATATATTATATATGTACTATATATATATATATATATATATATATATATATATATATATATATATATTATATATAATTATATATTAATATATATATATATATATATTCAGGTCATCTAGGTCATTTTTTTAGCCGATACCGCCTAATCATATCAGAATTATATCGCGGTCTATATATATATATATTATATATATATATATAATATATATATTATATAATTATATATATAATTATATTAAATATATATAATATTATTATATATAATATAATATCATATATATATATTGTGGGGGGGGGAGGGGCGATTCGTTTAAAGGTGGGAACCGCCCAATATGATTCGATAACGCTTTATATTTCTCATAATTAATGTTTATTCGGTTTCTCGTCGAAGAAAATTTTATAAACCATAATATGATCACCTTATTATTATTATTATATTATTAAATTTTATTATTATATTATTATTATTTATTATAATTATTACATATTATTATTAGTATTCATCAGTAGTAGTAGTAGAAGTATATTAGTACGAATAGTGATGATTATCAATCATTATTACTGGTATAAGTAGTATGTAACCTACGTTATGATGGTCTAAAACTTTGGTCTTCTCCGCATTTTCTAATTGCATTATTATTATATTAATTTAATTATTAATAATATATTATTATTAATATTATATATTTTATTATTATTATTTTCTGAATAAAGCATTTTTGTTTTAACTAATTTTATAAAATTCTAATAAGATTTCTTAAAATATTTAAAATTATTGGTTCTTTTTGCTTTTTAATAAGATGCGCAGAAAGCAAGCTAATAAAAAAAATTGTTTCGCAGATGCTGACTTCTATACCTTTTCATGTTAAGCTAATTTATTTTCAAGGGCAATAATAATAATAATAATAATAATAATCATAATAATTAAATAATAATAATAATAATTAATAATAGTAATAGTAATAATTAATAATTATAATAATAATATATAAATAATAATAATTATAATAATAATATAAAATAATCAATATAAAAAGCTTAAAAAGAAACCTGCAACCTAATGGCATTATTTGTTTGAATAGGCACAGACCACGACTTTTAAAGAGTTATTACTATATATTTATATATATATATACTTATATTATATCTATATATATATACTCTATATATATATATATATATATTAATATATATATACTATATATCTATATTAATATAATTATAATATATTATAAATATATAAATATATATATATATATATTATACTCAATGATCTCTCTCTCTCTTTCTCTCTCCTCTCCTCTCTCTCTCTCTCTCTCTCTTCTCTTCTCTCTCTCCTCCTCTCTCTCTCTCTCTCGTCTCTCTCCTCTTGGTTCCGCAATCAAAGGGATAAAGGGAAGTGAAAGACCTGAGTTAAAGCAGCAATTTATCAAGTCTTATTCTTAGACTCCAAAAGCATATAGCTTGCACGTCCTCCGTTTTTTTTTTCTCCAGTCTCCACCTTTCTATCCCTGTTGCAGATCTATCGAGCCCGCCAGGGACTTGACTTGCTATTCCTCAGTTTTACAATGATAACCTCACCTGCTAAGTTTCTGACATTATATTTCAAACTACCCTTAAATGCCGAGTAGATCGGGGAGCATATGTCTTTGAATGGCTTCATGACTTCTTCTTGCGATTTTCCCCAGTCTCTCGGGTACTGGGTTAAGTTATGTGCTTGTCCCTGCTTTTAATCCACCAGGGGTATATATATAATATATATATATATATTATATATATATATATATATATATATATATATATATATATATATATATAATATATAATATATATTACTATATATATAATATTTAATATAATAATACATATAAAATGTGGAGAGAATCATCATAATCGGCTGAAAAAAACCCTTCATGTGGGCGGCAGTTTGAAGTTTTCGTAAAAAAAAAAAAAAAAAAAAACTTTATTTTATACTTAGTTATTACCATTATTTATGTGTTTTTAGCCGTTGCTGAGCGTAAAAATTTATTATATTTAATTTATTATTTTTACACTTTTTCCCTCCCGTGTGTTTGTTCTGTCATTTCTTTAAAGTTACGTGGGATAATGACCCGATCGATTATCACGTGCGTAAAACTATGGTGTGTTACACTGGATTTATTGTTGATTCTTAAGATTGTTTTTTTTTTTGTTCTAGTTGTTTAAAGCTGGAGGTGTCGGAATTGCGTAATTTTAGAGGCATTTTTTTTTTTTGTCGTGTGTTTATTTTATATATATTGAAATATTTTTTTAATTTTCGCGTTCCTTGTTTGAATAAGATTACTTTTTTGGTTTCTTAAAATTAGAAAAAAATTTCTTCTAGGAGTGATTAAATATTATAGTTATCATGAGCAGCAAGTTCACAAAATAAATATATGTAATGACAAAACAAAAAATCTCATAAACATTTTTTTTTTAAATTATTTTTTTTGATATTAGTTGGTTATTTAATTTCTTAATATAAATTTAAATCTCTCTCTCTCTCTCCTCTCTCTCTCTCTCTGCTCTCTCTCATCTTTTTTTGTCTCTATTTTATCTCTCTCTCTCCTCTCTCTCTCCTCTCTCTCTCTCTCCTCTCTCTCTAATTTATCGAAATTATGCAAACATTTCATATCTACCGTCTATACTTCAATCAACATAGCGCTATTGAGAGATTAAACTTGAAAGCTCTAACAAATACTGATGCATGAATTCAATTTTAAAAATAATAATAATAAAATAATAATAATGAATAATAATAATAATAATATAATAATCATTTCCCCAACTTAATTTTAACTACATTGGTATGTTTTGCGCGCCAAGTCCTGGTTTTTCTGTCCATGAACAATATTATTTATACTTTCTAATTTCTAAATATGCAATGTCTACTTACATCTAATTTTTTTTAATTTAAGTTATAATAAAAAAATTATAATGGGAAAAAATAATTAAAAAAATTTCAATTATTTATTGTTGTAAGTGAATGTGAAATATACAATGGTTTATTGTGAAATGGAAATTCTATTATAATGGTTATTATATATTATTATTATTTGATTATTATTATTTATTATATTATTATGCTTATATATCTATCATCTATCTTTTATTATAGTTATATTTATTATTTAATTATGTATCATTATTTTACTTTTTCATTATCACTCATTATTATTTATTATTCTATATGATTGAATACCATCGTTTACAGTTATAAAATGATAATGTTTGAATTACAGGAAAATATTATATATGATTTGGAATTTAGACAGTTACATAAGGTTTTTGTATACTCTACTAGTATTTACAACCAAGTTTATCTATTATTATTATTATTATTATTATTATTATTATTATTATTATTATTATTATTATTATTATTATTATTTATTATTATTATATATTATTATTATTTTTAATTATTGAATTTTATTTTATATGTTATTATTATCTATATTATTATTATATTATTATTATTCATTAATTATATTATATTATTATTATTATTATTATTATTAATTATTATTTCGAGTGTCTCAAATGTTGACAATTAGTAGAAGAATATAAAATACTAGGGAAATTACTTTTTTTAGAGGCGTAGAACAACAATGAAGAGCAGGCACGCTACTAGAATGTCAAAAAATATGATAAATATCCAGTGATTATTAAAGCTTGTGATTTATTTAATTTCATCTTAAATTCTTGAAATTTTTTTTTTGAATTTGAATTATGATTAAAAAATAGGGTATGCAATTAAAATGTGTACACATATATATACTCACTTACGGACCTTATTGATTATATGAACCCACGTGGATTTGTTCTAATCTACTCCCAAAAAAATCTGCTTCTAGTATTAAGATTTACTCATTGAAGTCCTGTGTGTGTCGTATAATTAAATAATTAAGAAGGACCGATTTTCACTTTGCGAACTTGATGCTGGGTTTCGTTTGGTTTGAAAGTCTCTATTAAAGGATTTCTAATAAATTTTGGCTGAAATTTCTCACAAAACCTAAGCCTTCCTTACGAGGAGTTAGGCCACCGCGACAGAGAGTAAAATATTTACTTTAAGGAATGGGCGTTATTTTTTTGTTTTTCTAATTTTTTCACGTATTGTCTAGAAAAATGATGTAACAATAAATTCCAATGTAAAACTTTGACCTTTTAAAATTTTTAGATCAACAGTAGTGTCCCTAGAAAAATGCCACCACAGCAAAGACGGAATGATTTATGGACTGGTACAATTAAAGCTTTCGACAATATTTTCTTTATGGCCTCCAGATCTGTCTAAATTGAAGTCCCATAACGAAAAAATAGTTTGGTTTGGGGCTGCATATCCATGACTTCAAGAGGAGATTGAAAACGAAAAGAAAACCAAATATTTCTTACGCAACATTTCCAATGGTGCAAATTTCTCTGTCCGAAATAAATGCTGTTTCCCGAAAATGGCAATCCGGGCGGAAGAGTCTTCCCATGGCTTCAGTTGCGGGATTTCCCTAAAAGAAAGACGGTTGTCCATGGCCCATAGAAAGTAAAAGTTTGATTGGCCGACGATACCAACACGCGAGACGCCTTTGCCCCAGTTTAAAAATCAACGACCAAAGAGAAATCCTAGATGGCATCTTGAAATGCCAACGGATATAGAGCTCCTTGAACGTCGACAAAGTTGTCTTAAATCCTTAAAAAGTGCGGTGTACCGTCAACAGTTTGGTGGAAATCTTCGAGGAGATAGTGTTGAAATTTTCCTTTTCTGGAATCACGTTTTTGTTTTGTTTTTCATTATATTTTTTTGTGTGTATCGTTGAAACAATTCATGTATTATAATTCGATTTGAGGGTTCTAAGTTCGAACCCTTTTTTTGGTTTATCTATTTTTTTGTAGTAAAGATTGAGATGTGATTGACCCTATTCCAAGTTTAACGTGCGGCCTTTCGCGGCTGCTAAGGCATCAGTGAGTTTTGTATATAGCAAAGATGCTGTTATGAGAAATTTAGTTGGACTCATATCGTCATAAATAACGGGTGGTGGTACAGGATGGCGCGGCACGTATGTCCATCCAGAAGCACAGATAACTCTATGTCATCCTAGACCAGAACTTCAACCGAGCAGATTCCTTGACCGTCGCCGTAGGTGCTCGATTCTCGGGCACTACCGCGAGTCAATCTTTACATAACACCATTTAATCACATCTGTGCGCGTATATGAGACATCTAATATTCCTCACATTCACTTCGTAACACTGGGGGCCCGTGGCCAACCAAATCCGGATTCCGACACGGCATATAGTCGTGAGTGACTGCGCCAGGTGTTCTGGTGATGATTCAGGTGTTCAAATTCACGTCAAGAGAATTTGGTATTCTATTCACCCCTTTCGTAAGTACGACGCAAGTTAGGATAGAAAATCGGTATTGTAAGTAGATTCCTTTCTTTTTTTTCAGTCTTGTAATTACTGAAGGCTGGGTAGAGAATCGCCACCTGCGCGTCGTCAATCTGTGGAAGACGGAGAGGTGATTTTAAGTATTGGGCCTTATGTCTTCGTTAATATTGGCACTGTATTTAGTCCTCAACTTTAGGGTTTGTATTTATGATTGTAAATATTTCGTATCGCGTGCACGCATGTGTATATATAATGGGAATGGGAGAGACGTGATTCAAATTCTATGCAAATTTACAACAGGGAATTACATCTATTCGTATAGTTATACCAGTATATCTATTTAAACGATACAACTTTCATGGGACGAAATGTTGGCTATATTCTCTATTAATGGTAAAGACTATTATGAAGGGTATTTTCGAGAACTCAGTAGGACACTTCTTTCTAATATTCTAATGTCTCTGGGAAGTTAACTCCTTATATTATTGAATGAATAATTCTCTCTATTTCAAATGGCATTCTGGTGCCCAGTAATCCTCATTTAAATCGGTATTTTTATTCAATCTCACAGCTTACCTATATTACTCATAAGTTTATTTTTCAAAAAATATTGAGTCAATGTTATCACAACATTTTACTCTTATATCCCCGAATGGTAATAATACCATTTGAGTTATCTTATTGGGAGCTTATCATATATTCAACTAATGCAGTTTCACGTTGTAAGAATTGATACTCTGAATAAATTAGAAAACATCCTTGGTTGAGTTCACCTCGTAGTATGTATCCTCTGTATGGGAGTTATTCATACGTTCACGCTCATATATACTCTATTTATTAGCTGGTCCTTTAAAATGTCTGCCTTACGAAAGCCACTTTTCTATCTTCTTGATATAGCTATGTCTATGAGCATTACGCAAGACTTCACATCTAAGTCTTGTTTTCTCTGTTAAACTGCCTGAGGAATCATACTTGATTTATCTTATAGTTATCTAACGTGGAAAGACTCTGATTGAACTTCAAAAGTATTTATAGGTATTAATTCCTTTTCGCAATACTACAGACTGTATCAGAATAGATAACACTTGACATTGACCTATTCTAGGTCGAATATGATATGAGTTTTTAAATAATGTAGTGATAGCTTGCAGTAGAGTGATAGGGCATATTCGATATTCATAACTTACATGAGTTACGATATCATATCTTCGATCTGCAAAATACTTGATGTGTGAGGAGTATTAGAATATATTAGATCATAAGTATGTATATTCACACTATATTTTTCTTTACTTTTGTTTATGTTCTTCTCCGTAATTTTATAAAAATAAAACATGAACAACTAGCATTAGGCAATATTTAATATAGAGCATCTAGGATAACAATGATGCCACGATCTCGTTAGTACACGAGTGTCTGAGAACATAATTTGAAAAGAAACAATTAGAGTATTATATCTCTGCATTAGTTCTCATTTTTATTTATAACATCTATCACTTGTTGGTAGATTCTAGTCGGATTCGTTCGTAAGTTCCCTAACTGACCATATTTTTGACTCTATTTACGCTTATGTTATTTTAGATGGTTTACTATAGATTTGATGATATACTCCGTTACTAGTAGGTTCGTAAGAGATTTTGAAATAACGGAATAAGTACTTGCTCTTAAGTAGAGGAGCAGAGTTAGAGAGGGTAAGCCCATTCTTTATATTTGTCGTTAGATGCATAAACGGTTAATCATTAACATAATAAACGTCCTTTTAGTAATTGAGGGTTTCTAAGATTTTTTCACGTTATTGTATTCTAGATATGACGGATCGAGTTCACTATCAGCATTCCATTTATCTATACATCAGATCATGATACCGGAGTCTATCACTCTATTTACAATGCATGCATCGCTTGTGCGCTCGTACATGTATCTTGTCAGCTCTGTATATAGCTACCTCTAAAATTCTTTCATCAAAGAGAGCACTCTATCTCTTAATACAAGTTCTGAGTTACAAATAGAAAGTTATTAATCAGAGTAGATATACTACGCTATGAGTGATCTACTATTAATATGATATCTCGTGTTCTGCTATGTTATATATTATGAGTTGGATACTTGATTTGTGAGTTTCATAGAAATAAGTTGCGTAATTAAAGAATTTAGAATGTTCTTTGCACTATTAAGTGGATCTCATAATTATATAATTGAGCAGGAGAAAACTTTCATATATTATATCTGTTATATTAATATATTCAGAGATAAGTGCTTTCCTAACGCAAATGAGAGTGAATTTAGGGGTGTTAATATTGAACCAATGTCTATTAGAGAGATATGTTCAAATTATTATACCGCTCTACGACAATATATTCTGTATCCTTATCAGCTAGACTCTCATAGTATTCTGGTCATATGATTCTCTATTGTCTTGATAGAGATTATCCGCTTGCCCTCACGTTAAGCTTTACTCTCATAACACAGTGAGTATAAATGATTGCAGAAATTTTTGCTGAGCACCTTCTCGATGTTTTCAATATTATTCTTCTTTTTTAAGCACGAATATGCAGATACATATACTCCTCCAAAGAGACAATATCAAAAATTTTTCCAGATTTCACTCTTATTTTTCTATACATTGTTATATCACTATTCGTCTAGGTATATTTTAGATATAGAAAAACCTTGAAACATCCTAATTTACACGTATTGTATGCAAACATAAGTCTATGATGCTCATCCACACTCTAGTCTTATATTCTACAGTAATTGTCTTGCGATCACTCTATGAAGAATTAGAGATTTACTTGTTATAGTCTGCTATACATAGAAATTACAACTTAGGTCGCTTTTCACTAGCTCATCATTCTTTAATATGAAGAGAATAGAGTATTCTATTTGTATGTGTATCGAATTTTCTGTGTGATTCTCTGTAAGCATGCTGTACATTCTTCAAGCGAAATTTGTTAGAGTGTCAGTAGAAATGTTATGTTTTTTATTTATTATACTAACACTTGCACGATATAAGCTGTCTAGATATTTATGCACTCGCTCATACTGGTTCACTACTACCCATGAGTAAGTATAATCCGAGAAATGACAATTGCACTACTTATATTAACTTTATTAGAAGAAAAATATTAACTTATCTTACAATAAGAATCACAACACCCCCATGTATTATGGAAATTTCCTTATCGTCCACATTGTCCTCGCGCTTCCTAATATATGATTAATTGCTCTCTCCCTTTGCCATTTCATTAACTAACACAATATATAAATGATATTACTATTATTAAGATAAATTAAATCACCTCTAATGATCATAAAGATAACCTACATCACTTTTATCTAATTAAAATTTTAATAGCAGTTTATTAATGATAATTACACGTTGAATTATAACATATAATTTATTAACACGTAATAATCTAATTGAAATAAGATTAATTAAGGTCTTATCGTGTTATATTATTAATGCTTGTCAAGATTTATCTACAGGACGAGATAACTCTTTATTTAGAACGTACTATTACTCACTCATTTTAGATAATAGATTATTCCCAAATTATATCTAATAACGTAAATTAATACGAATAAATGATAATAAAATTATAAGTTTATTAAAATTTTAATCGTCTATATGCATGGCCGATTAGAGTCAGCAATTGTAAAATATGCTACTTATTAATAAACTTTAATTATAATTATAAGTGATATGAAAAGACATTAAAGAAAATAAAGCTAAATTAAAACTAAATTGTTAAAATTAATAAAATTGAGAAAAATATATATAAATGCACACCAACTATATTTCTTTAATAATTTATTAATATATATATAGATAACTTGTATTTCAAATAGGATCATCAAGATTATAGTGGATAATATAATTATCCTATAAGTATGTTAAGTATTTAAAATTATTATTTATACTATGGTCTAATTAGATATATTGCTTACACCTTGCTTCACACTCGTATTAACAAGAATGATACTATTAATGTCAACGGTTATTGAATATTATACAATATATATTAACGTGTAATATATACGTACACGATATACGATATTACCTTGCGATACACAGGAGTGTTACATCCTAGAGATTTATCATATAGAGAGAGTAATGATAACCAATATAGACACATAGTAACAATATATATAAATCAGTAATCTATCAAATAATTATCTTGCATTTGAATTGATAGTAGAGGAATACGATATATGACATACTACACTGTACAGATAATGAGATACTGAGTATAGGGCATAGAGATTGAATGGTGTTGAGGGTATAGAGTGTATCATAAATAGAAAGATGATAAGTTGTAGAGAGGTTAGTGTAGAATATTTACCACATAATATAAACATATCCTTTTGAAATATTTTTGTAGATTGTGATAGATACATTAAATGAAAACTGAAACAAGAACTCCACGTTATCATATTATAGATCAAACTACGTTGTAAATCTTCTCTCTACCGTGTTTCACATATCACTTTATTATATATATTCCAAGCCTTTTCTAGAATCCCCTGAGCCTAGAATAATTTTATCAACGGTCATCTATTGAGAGAGAGAGGGAGAGCAAGTAAATATATTACTAGATTCGAAATTCGTCACATTATGAGGTGATAAGTCTAGAGAGAGTCAGATATGACATTGGGATTTATGCTCCGCGAGAAGAGAATGAAAAGGATAATACGACTCTAATACTTGCTGACATTCGAAAGTATGACACGATATATACGAAGGATATCGACGAGGAGAAACTTTAGGTTGGTTAGGGAAGATACGAAAATGGGATTTAGCGGAATCTAACGACAGTCTTGACAGCATTAACGTGATATTTTACTAGTGTAATATTATACGCTTTTCCAGCAGGACTTCTAGAGTATTATTTGTACATTGAGTATTGTGGGTCAAGTCTACTCTTATGAAGAACACTCAGCTGATTCATCTGATGCTCTATCATTAGCTTATAGACTCCTTGTGACCGTATAGATTGATGCAGTTATTGGTAAGTTTATAAACGTTACGTTATCTTAAGAGCAGTATAAGACATATCGTAATGAGAGTTCTTACAATTGTTGACGTTGTAAAGTTTGATCTATTAGATTAGAGTTTTGCATAAGAGGTCAAGTAGTCACACTCAGCTAAGACTCAATGTTTGATTAGTATTACAACATAATACTGGTGTTGATTATTATAGTATCATTTTATGTAAGGAATTGTTCATAGACACGTCTTTATATAATAACTATCTTTCTGAAGCTTATAACATTTCGGTTATTGGACGAGTATTTTTTATGTGGCTATATTAATATTTAAGTCGAAGTATATTTTGGAGATTTATTATATAATTTATCATATTTTCTATTAGAAGTCTCATGCACGCACAAGAGAACTAAGTGAGTTACAAAAGGGTTAAGAGCTTCAATTTGAGCTATCAGTTGTATAATAGATGAAGATCTATTATTCTCCACTCGTCGTACGCTCACCATATATATTTTTATCAGTGAAAATTTGAGATAATTCTACCATTGAAAATTTAATACGGCGCAGTCTGAGATATTTCCAACATTGTAAGCCCTGCTAATCAGATATAATCTAACAATCAACGCGACCCGCATTGCGGTAGCCGACAATTTAGTCGTTCGTAGATATTTTTTGTATGTGATCTTTTACTGACTTTACTCTAGTATCCATCCTCCCTGAGCTGAGGTTACATACAACTAAGACCATGGTTCATCACTGGGCCCTACATACTATTTTTTTCTCAGACCGGTTTATAATCTTCGTCTGTTTATTGTTTTTTCCTTTTTTGCACTATATCAATAACTTATATAGTATATATATATATAATAATATTATCTATATTTAATATCTATATATATATATATATATATATAACTATACGAATTATTGTCATTATTATACTCACTCTAATTACTTGGCCTGGATTGGGGCACTTGTATTCTTTTATAATATAAACTATACTTCACTTAGGTAGGATTGATACATTCTTACTCAGACCTTCATTGAAAATTTGAATGTAAGGTGTTAAAGCGTTTATTCCATTTACTTCTTTACAAATTATTAAATAGTACAGATGAGCATATTTACTATTAAACTATAATATGAGAATGGTTCCTAGTACCTAATATCTAGTAGATATATATATATATTACTGTATATCACTCACTATTGACTAACTACCTATGTTATGTTTTGCATCCTCTATCGTGCGGTTTGATTTCTCTTTTGGGGGTAAGTCGTTCAGTTTGGTGAGCGGTGTCCCTAATGTGAATTAGAAAAGGATGAGAAGTTTTCAAAATGAAATTCTAACCATCATCACATCACGACGATTTGGGATTGCCACGGAAATGAACTAAATTGGACTTCCGCGCGTCTCGGGCCTGAGTTAACCGCCCGGGGGCGTCTCCCTAGGCCTCCCGTTCCCACACAAAAAACGCCTGGTTTCCGTCTCGCTTATAATCGTCCCGGTTTCTCTCCTCCCTCTTGACGGGTTGGAGTCTAAGGGCCTTCTGACTTCTCCCTCTCCTGTTACTGTACAGTGATCTTCTCCAACTCTCGTCCTCTAAAACCTTCCTTTTTTTGCCAGTCTTCTTCCTCTCACCAAGACTTAACAGCTTCTTCTCATTCTGCACTGTTCTACTTGGTCAGTGGCAAATTTTCCTTCTCAGTGACTGTCTTACCTAAAAACGGAAGTGTCAAGCAATGCCCGTTCTAATGAATGGTCGAGGAGAGAGAGGAGGGAGAGAGAGAGAAGAGAGAAGAGGAGAGAGAGAGATGAGAGAGAGAGAGGGAGAGTAGAGAGAAGAGAATTTGTTTTTTTTCGGGGGAGAAACCGAAAACTTCAATAACTAGCCCTCGGACTTGCACACCAATAAGGGTTATTTATATATTATATAATATTTTTATTAAAATTACTATTATATTATTACTTATTATAATATATATATATATATATATATATTATATATATAAATATAATATATATATATATATATATTATATATATATATATATATAGTATATATTATAATTGATAGATATTATTTGCGCGCGAGCGTTGAATGCGCTTACTTATTTAGTTCTGAGGAAACATGATATCATTATGAAGTTGCACAGGAACCATGATGATATCTATTGTGAATATACATTTATAATGTTTTGTATAACCTTTCCAGTCACATCAAGTGGGTCAATTATTAACGCAATAATTCTACACAATTTTCAATAATTACCCGCCTCCGTGTTCTTTCTTTTTATTAGAATTGACAGGCACTGAAGCGATATATTATTATATCTATATATATTATATATATTAATATTATATATTTTATATATATATAATATTAACTATGATATATATATAATATATATATATATATTATATGATATATAATATAAACTATATATATTAATAATAATAATATAAATATATATATATATATATATTATCTATATATATACTATATAAAATCATATATATATATATATTATTATAGTATATTTTAATTTAATATATTATATATAAATTATAATAATATAATATATGTATATTGAATATATATATATATATCTATTATATATATTATATATAATATTATAATATTATATATATATATTATATATATTAAATATTATATATATTATATATATATATATATATATTTATATTATTATATCATATCATATATAATATATATATATAATATATAATATATAATATTAAATATATATATAATATATATATATTATATATATTATTATATTTTTTATATAATTATATTATATATATATTATATATAATATATTATTTATTAATATATATATTATTTAATATATTATAAATATATATTATATATATATACTTATATATATTATATATATATATATATATATATATTAATAATATAGTATATAAATTATTATAATTATTAGTATATATATATTATATATTTAATATATATTATAATATTTAATATATATAATTATTACTATTTATCTATTTATTTATAATATAATATATATATATATAATTATATTATATATTATAATATTATATAATATTATATATACTATATATAATAATTACTATTATATATATTATATTATAAATATCTATATATATAATATAATATATATAGTATGTATATCCTATATATATTATATATATTTATATCTATAATTTATATATAATTTAATATTTATTATATATTATTATAATTTACTATTATATTATCTAAATATATATATTATTATATAATATTATATATGTATATTATATATTATATTAAATAATTATATATTATTATAATATATAATTATATATTATAATTATTATTATATATATATATATAATAATATATATATATATATATAATATATTATATATATAGTTATTTATATATATATATATATCTATATATATATAATATAATACTATATATATATATATATATATAATATAACTATATATATATTTATAATATATAATATATATATAAGTATATGTATATATAATATAATATATTAGAAATATATATATTATATGATATATTATACTATATATACTATATATAATAATATTTAGTTATATATTATATATATATATATATAAATATATTATTAATATTAAATTATATATATTATATATTATATTATATATATATATATATATATGTATTATATATATTTTTTGTATTATATATATTATATATAAATATATACTTGTATATATATTATATATTATATATATATATATAAAATATATATATGAATTATTATATATATATATAGTAGTATAATATAATTATTATTATATATATTAATATTATATAATTATTATATATATTAATATATATAACTATATTATATTTTTATAAATACTATATATTAATATATATATTATATTATATTTATATATATATATATTATATATATATATATATATATATATAATAATATTATATATTAATATTATATATAAATATATATATATCATATTATACTTTATTTATTATAAATTTATATATATAGTATATATATTATATATATATATATATATATATATATATATATATATTATATATTTATATATATATATATTATAGATATTTTAATAATAGTATATATATATATATATATTATATATATTATATATTATATTATGTAATATATAATTATATACTATTATTATATATTATATATATTATTATATATATATATATATATGTATATCATATATATATATATATAAATATATATATAATAATATATTATATAATTATTTATATTATATATATTAATTATATATATACTATATTAATATACTATATATATATTTATATTAGTATATATATTTAGAGAGAGAGGAGAGAGAGAGAGAGAGAGGAGAGAGAGAAGAGGGAGAGATGAGCGAGAGAGAGAGATAGAGAGAGAGAGAGAGAGAGAGAGAGAGAGAGAGAGAGAGAGAGAGAGGAGAGAGGTAACACGAATTCATGGCAAATGGAAGTGTAATTTGACTTGATATTGCTTTTTAAAAAATAGATAGTCTGCGAGAGTATTATATAGATGGAAAAACGGCATATATCGCATTTATAAGATTTAGAGAAACTTTATAGAATAGAGAGAGATTTTTGGTGGGTGATGCAGGATCCTGTGTGGAATAAACAAGAAGCTGATAAGAGAAAGTAGGAATGTATATGTGGAAAACCCCTTAAATATGGTTAGAACGGAGATGGGAAGAGAAAAATGGTTTAAAGCAAAGACTGGAATAAGGCAGGGCAGTGTGCTATCCCCTTTACTTTTTTTGCGTTATATCTGGACAACTGCTTGAAGAGGATATGTATGAAGAGGATAGGGAATACACCTTTATATACGATGCGGCTGTGCTGACAAAGGAACAATATGAACTACAAGATGCAATGAATTCTTGGGATGACGTTTTGTGGGGTGGAGATTGAAGATAAACAGGAAGAAGACGGAAATAATGGTGATATCTAGTCAGGGAGAACACGCGGAGATATGAATGAAAGATATACAGTTGAAATACTTTTGTAGTTTCAAATATCTAGGAGTGATACTTGATGTGAAAGGTTGGATAGAAGAATAACGAAATACTAAAAGAATGTTGGAATGTTGGAATGTTGGAATGTTGTACCCGTTAATAGTAAGGAGCGCACTTTCGACAGCAAAAATGGCAGCCACAAGTTGCAAGCGGATGTTGCAAATGTTGGAAAGCAACATTTAGCAACATTAGTTTTTCAGGCTTGACGTGACAAGGATGGGGTTTCTAACGCTTGTGAAGCCGTTTCTAAGGTCGGCTAGACCGTTTTCGGGGGCTCTTGAGCTTCTGAAAGGCAGGAAATTCCTAGTCATGTCAGCATTTGACTTGGAAATTTCTATCACATCGTTAGATTTTGACACATGATGTGTCAAAGATAGGATTTCTAAGATCGGTGAGATAATTTCTGAGGTCAGGATGACCGTTTTCTGAATTTTTAAACCTGAACTTAGAGGTTTGGCCCCTAAAAGGTTTTTTTCGGACCTAGAGGGTTTTAAATGATCGGTAGACCATTTCTGATGACCTAAATCGATTTATTGTGGTATTTTACCCCCAAATCAGTTTTTAAATCATCTTTCTACGTGCTCTGGAAGGCTTATAGCATTAAAAATGCATTGTAGTAATAGAACTAAATGCAAGGCAAGCCAATCAGTATTGTTCTAACGTCACTAAATCCTGCCCCTTTTATTTTCCCCTCGTTTTAGTGGAGTTCTAGTTGTAGGATCCCCATCAAACTTGCTACCTCAATAGCTGGTAGTGTCATCTTGACTGAGCAGCAGTTGCACTCCGCTACGGCCCATGTAGGGGGTGCTGAGCCCCACCAAGTAGGAAATGGTTGTATATAGACGAAAAATAAATTACTGACAGAACTTGATGGATGAATTGGAATTAGAGAAGAGGCCGGAGCCTGAGTTGATTCATATGCCGGAGCACTGTACCGGAGCCGGAACCGGAGCCGTAGCCGGAACCAGAAGAAAAGCACAGAATGCGTAGCAGAAGATGAAGGAAGGATGGAGAAGTCGAATGCTGAGAACGCTTATCTGCCGGATCATATGAGCCGATACCAGGGCCGGTGCAGGAGCCGGTGCGGTGCCGAGTTAGCAAACATTCGCTTAACAACACAATATTAACGTCAATGTATATGTTTACGAACCCGTAGAATCCGATTTTGAGGGTTTCAAGTTCCTACGGGAAGTCTGAGGACACCCACGAGAGAGCTCCAGACGAAAAGCACAGAGTCCAAAAGAGAAAATGATGAAGGAACGATGACGAAGGATGGTTCCAGAGAAATCAGAAATGGTAAGGTCCCCATATGAGATGGGACCAAACCCCGAAACGGGGTTTAACCCTTCAAATGAAATTTTAATGGGAACTGCAGCTATTATTATGATTAGCATAACCAAACTATTTTCGTTACCGTAAAAGGAATATGTTTGTGCCCTTGACGAAAAAGTTGGTACTAGTAACCAATTTTTCTAAGGCCAACGGACATTTAGTCAATTATTTGGGACTGTGATTACCAAATCATTATCAACAAAACTGAATTTGGTGATAAGAACCAAAAAAAAAACCTGTTATATCAGCAAAACCTTTTGATTTTCTCGATCAAAATGTACTAGTAATGACCTGTTTGAATGATTACTATGATCAAATATTTTGTTTGGTTAATCAAAAAAAAAAAAAAAAATTAGGAATCAAAGTGTGAATCGGGTATTTGATAATCCAAATTTCAGTATCAACTAAATGCCACTCTCAAAAGAGAGTAGAGAAACCCGTTAAGGTTTTGGGACAGCAACAACTATCCAGTTTCCAGATATACAGTACCAACTAGCTGAAAGTTGAGAACTCAAAGATAAACTTTTGTCAGGTAGATTTTCCGATCCTAAGATATTCCGAAATGAAGTTTCAACGGTCGAGTTCTTAATATTAATAAACTATAACTAAACTACGTTTATAAAATATATTTAAAAGTAATAAACTAGATTAAATAAAAATTATTCGTAATTACTCAAGAATAAGGAGTAACTAAATAATTTCTATATTTACATTATAATTAAATAGAATTAAATAAGTACAGAAATGTTCTTAACTTTATGAAAAATATACTTTACAAAATTATATCATTTAAGAGTATTTAAAATTAATAAAATAAATCATTAAGAATAAATAAAGAATTAAGAATTAACAAGAATTAATAATTAATTAATAATTAACAATTAACATTAAGAATTAATAAATCATTAAGAGTATCTAAAAGTAATAAAATAAATCAATGCTTTAAATCATATCAAATATAATTAATTAAATGGCTTATTTATTTTTCAGTTAGTCAAAAACTTACCCAAAAGTAAATAATTAATCTTTAACAAAATTAATCGAGATTTCTAGTCATGTACTCAAAAAGGTCAAAAACAATGAATTAAATACTATTAAATAATTTAATGAATAAATAATGATTTTATCTTAAATAATATTAAATAATAAATATAAAAATAATAAAGAATTAATAAAATAAACTTAATAAAGCTCATAAATAATGAAGAAAAGCAATGGCTAAATTTATTTTAGTTATCCTTAAAATTAGTTTGAATCAGAGAAAAAGAAAATAAAAGCTGTAATTTAAAGTAAATATAATAACGAAAAATTGGGTCTATAATAAATTAGAACTTTAGTATTTGTATAACTATTAATATTAAGTATCAAGTATTAAATATTAAGTATTATATGGATTAAAACTGAAAACTCTATCAAGTCTTTTGCTAGAAAAATAAAAACTTAATATCTAAACCAATATTAGAAAATAACCAACTCAACGATATTACTTTTATAAAATATGGCCATTTTATCAACATTAAATTGGGTAGTATCACCGTAATCGTTATTATAATCAGTCATAATTATGGAAATGATAGTAACTATCATCAGCCTTTTCATCGTAATAATTACTACGTTTAATATTCGTTGCTAATTAACAATTGCAAACATTTCTATCAAAATTATTATTATTATTATTATTATTATTATTTTTTATATTTTTTTTATTATTATTATTTTTTATTATTATTATTATTATTTTTTTATTTATTATTAAAAATAAAAATATATACATACCTATTATATATATATTATATATATATATATATATATAATATAATATATATATATTAT
>JABUQX010027694.1:0-7500 GCA_015478945.1 Trachelipus rathkii | reverse complement strand
AGTATCCATCTGCAGTTTTTGTACATTGTTGTGCACATGTGTTGAATTTAGTTTTATCTCAAGCATGTGGAACTATTAAGGAATGTAAGTTATTTTTCACGGTTTTAAGTGGTTTAGGAAGTTTTTTCACTAAATCGCCTAAAAGGACAAGTGCACTTGATGCTATAGTTAAAAGAAGGTTTCCAAACACCGCACCAACTAGATGGAATTACAGTTCTCGCTTAATTCATATTGCCAAAGAAAATAGATCTTTATGGATTGAGTTATTTGATGAAATAATTGATAATGTAGAGAAATGGGATGGAATAACTATCAATTCCGGCAATTGGATTCAAGCACAAATTAGGTGATTTAAATTTATTTTTATATTGTATATTGAAATAATTTTTTTTACTGATGTTTTATTTATGTCCTTCAGTAAAAAAGGTTTGGAATATTTACTTTATTGTGGCTAATTTGAAGTTAGGATAACTATCTAAATTTGATTAAGAAAAATCAAGATATTTTTTCTCTAAAATATATTGAAATGTTAAAGGAAATTTCGCATAGAAAACATCAGTGATTACTATAGTACTATATAATACATCATTCAAATACAGTTGTGAATGCCTAACAGTCCAGATAAATCTCTGGAATGATCTTGTTTTTTATAGAACTATTAAACATAATTTTAAACAATACGCTAAATGATTTTTCCTAAAGAAACGCTTTCGAGTTCTAAGCATTAATTTACGGTAAGCCATTTTGACAAATTCGACTGCATGAATCGATTGATATTGTGTATTCTTCGGATGATTTTAAAAATAAAAGTATTGTACAACTAAATAAAACACTTCCAAGACAAATGAACTTATGAAGTTTGCTGAATATTTTTTTAAACTTTGCCACTCATTGCTAACGATACATCTACAACAGCAACAGTAAAGAAAGAAGCTTTTCGCCCCTTGAAAAAGAATTAAAGTATATCAGAGGAATAAAACAAGCGAAACTCGATTGTCAAGTTTTTCAATGATGTCAATAGAAAGGAACCTTCTCTTGAAGTTAATAGTTTCAGAAGATTTTTATGAAAGAATTATAATGTTTCATAAACAAGGAAGGAGGATCGATTAAATATTCAAATAAGGTAAGTACATAATTTAATCTATATATATATATATATATATATATATATATAATAATATATATATATTATATATATATTATATATATATATATATATAATATAATATATAATATATATATATATATATATATACTATATATATATATTATACATATTATATTATTGCACATGACCGGCATAAAATCAGGCAACGCCACTGATATATATATATATATATATATATATATATATATATATATATATATATATATATATATATATATATATATATATATATATAATATATAATATATATATATATATATATTATTATATATAATATATATATATATATATATATAAAGTTGGTAAATCATGATAAAAATGTAGCATTTAAATTCTCAGATTAATAAAGTCAATTAAAAGTATATATAAATAACTATCCAAAATTTATAATACATTACATTGGTACAAAACTCACAATTTATAAATTAATTGAAAAGTAAATTTTTTAAAAGCTAAAAAAGGTTTTCTTATCTTTGTATATGAATGAATGAATAGAAAAAAAAATAATGAAGCAGTAATTATAAAATAATTCTCTTCATATATATTTCCTTTCAAATGGTATAATCTAATTAGGTGTGATGTGTGTGTGTATGTGTGTATGTGTGTATGTGTGTGTGTGTGTGTGTCGGTGTGTGTGGGTGTGTGTGTGTGTTTGTGTGTGTGAGTGTGTGTGATGTCAAACAGACAGAGAGGCAAAATGCCGAAACAGAATGGAAACAAGAATTTTTACTTAGTCGTCGTCGTCGTCGTCGTCGTCGTCGTCGTCGTATAGTGTAGTAAGTAGTAGTATGTAGTAGTAGTAAGTTAGTAGTAGTAGTATGTAGTAGTAGGTGATTTTTGTGGTAGTATTGAAGAGTTCTTCTCCTCATTGTTATTTTTCTCCTTCTTTTAAAAACAGTCAATTCTTTTCTCGCTCTCTTCTCCTCTCTTCTCCTCTCTTCTCCCTCCTCTCCTCTCCTCTTCTCCAATTCCTTCCTGCTTAATTTATGCAGCAATAGCGCAAATAGGCGCTTGTCGAGCCGAACTGACTGAAAACTCATTACATATTTTTGGGCTTTTAAGAAAGCAAGAAAGGATTACGTTTTGACACAGGTGCGCATGTTACAGTGCACTAACAAAAACATACATACATACATACATACATACATACATAATACATACATACATACATACATGACACTAACATACATACATACATACATACATGCATACATACATACATACATACATACATACATACATACTACATCCATCACCTTTTGATTGTAAGTAATAACAAATCGGCAATCAAAATAATGTATGATTCAGAACTGGAAACTGGGTTCACTGACCGCCATTAATTTTGATAAGGAAACAAGAAACACACCTGACGCTATTTGAAGTCGGTCATATGCATACCTACGCACATGTAACACACAAACACATCCACAACACAAACACTGCATCGAATGCGGTTCAAAGATTCCGGTCGAAGTCGAGCACTTGAATTTCGGCGACTTCTTTCTCGGCAAATTTGAAAAACTTGAAATGTATACATGATGTTTTAGTTTCTTAATATATATAATATATATATATATATATCTATATTATATATATATATATATATATATATAATATATATATTATATATATATATATATATATATCTATATATATATATATATATATATTATATAAATATGTGTGTGTGTGTGTGTGTGTGTGTGGTGTGGTGTGTGTGTGTGTGTGTGTGCTTATGCGTGTGCTGTCGATCGTATGTGTGCGCAATGTGTATAAGTGTGTGCTTGTATTTGTATGGGTGTGTGTGGTGTGTGAGTGTGTGTGTGTGTGTGTGGTGTGTTGTGTGTGTGTGGTGGTGTGTGGTGTGTGTGTGTCCACTGTGGAAAAGTTTAGGAGATCTAAATGAAAATCGACCAAGGCCAAAACAAACCGTTATTTAAAGTCAAGACCGATGTGCGCCAGAAACGGGGCATTTGAAAGTTTAAATATATTATCTCAAAAAAAAAAAAGGATGTTCTATTACGTTGCAGGTGCAAAGCATGCAGTAATGAGAAAAGGGGTTTGTGTGAGCGTCATAGAGTTTTATAGATGTCCTTTAATGAGAAAGTATGCGACATTAGAGTTCAAAAGAAAAGTGTCCATTGTTATTACAAATTATTATAAAATCGTTTTATAAGTCAATTTAACAAAAATAAAGAATTTGTAAGAGATAAAAGTAACATCCCCAGCGGATGGCCAATAGGCAGTATTGCTGTGAAGACGCTCTACATGAGGTGACAAAGCAGAGGAAGTGAGGATCTGAATCCGGATGAATGAGGAGCACATAAGCTGTTCACCTCAGTCTCCACCTCTGAACTCTCCCTGGGAGAAAATCGGAATGCTCAAGTTTCTACCCTCAAACCTTTGTTCTGAATATGGTTTAGAAGGCGTATATAAGATTCGAAGGCCTGGTCATATATTGCACAGTCATAGTCTAATTTGGCTCTAACGAACATGATGTGACAGAGTCGCATAACAAGGGCCCGGGTTCGATCCCTAGTCCGGATCCTAGGTAGAAATTAACTAGAGAAGTTCCCCTCCTAGAATAGGGCTATGCCCGTGAGGTAGCTACTTTAAAAAAAAAAAGTTGTATGGTTCAAAGATGTTACACTTATATGCAAGATTCCGTCTAGTAGAGAGACGAAGAAAATGATTTTTCGAGAAATTGAAAGAAACCATATATTCTTTGCCATATTTAGGAACCTAGAAAGGTCGGAGGTCAATGTCCTCAAGTCCACTCTCCTAACATCAGATGTATACTGCCGGTTGAGTTGTTTTTCCAAAATAGAAAGAGTAGCGTAAGGCATAGATATCGGGCTCAAGAGTGGATGGGTCATGTAGCTTCATATATGTCATTGTGCCATAATCTATCAAAAGCTCTCTATATCGCTAGAGAAACAATAAAATATTCACCAAAATGCTGAAGGACAGATAACCAAAAACAGAGAGAAGAGAAAGATCTCCGGTCAAACCTTCCGTTCGGAAACCATGCCGCCAACCGGATATATATTTAGAAGAATTAAGATGTTTTCAATTCTAACCATAAAAGGATGATTTGAAAACTTGGGAAAAGAACAAAACTTTGGGTGATAGGTCGCTTGTTAATGGGTTAAACAGTGGTTCCTGCTTTCGAAATGGGTTGAGTGAGAGCAAGATTTGATAGGTAGAAAAGAAAGCTTTTGACACGTAGGGGTAAATTAATTTTCCAAAGTATGGTGCAAATTCCAGGTACAATACAAGCTTTGAGCACTCGAAGATGAATGGTACCGTAAAAGAGTTGAAATTATGATGAGGAAGTGAAGTGAAGTTATGAAGTGAAGTTAATAAGTGAAACTTCATAAACTTCATAAGGGCGTTATGAGGAAAAATAGTTATAAGCAAAGCTAGAATTAACATTCTAACCAAGCATCATAAAGAGTCACCAGAATAGAAGCCAGAAACAATTCCGTATTTTCTATGGAGAAAGGAATTTTCGGAGGACTAGCACAAATGGCCGACAGGAAAAATGGTCGACAGGTCAAATAGTCGACACATCAAAAACAAATTTCCCATACAGCCCACCGCAGGCGTTAGGTTAGGTTAGGTTAGGTTAGGTTAGGTTAGGTTAGGTTAGGTTAGGTTAGGTTGTTAGGTTAGGTTAGGTTAGGTTTGGTTAGTTAGGTTAAGTTAAGTTAAGGTTAGTTAAGTTAAGTTAAGGTTAGGTTAGGTTAGGTTAGGTTAGGTTAGGTGAGGTTAGGTTGTTAGGTTAGGTTAGGTTAGGTTAGGTTAGGTTAGGTTAGGTTAGGCTTGGTTAGGCTAGGTTTGGTTAGGTTAGGTTAGGTTAGGTTAGGTTAGGTTAGGTTATGTTAAGTTTTGTTGGATTCGTTAGAGAAACTCTAGCCAGATTTTTTTCAACAAATGTCGACCATTTATTTACCTGTCGACCATTTTCCTGTCGACCATTTTCCTGTCGACCATTTGGGAGTAGCTTCGAATTTTCGATGTATAAGTAGAATAATTTCGTACAATTCCGGAATGAAACATAAATAGAACGATTTTGTGTGGTTTAAAGAAGACGGTCGGTGGCTCTTGAAGAAATCGAAGAAATCTTACCTTCGACGAATAACTCGAGAAGAGCAAAGTCACAGCAAGATTTGTGTATTTTAATTGAAAGAAAATACCACAGGGAAAAACCTCGGGTTATATTCACAACACACTACAAATAACCCCTCTCAACACATAAATAACCATTGATAAAAATCAAAAAAGTTGGACAAGTCAGACCAATTTGTATCATCAATATGCCAAAGTATATATATATATATATATATATATATATATATATATATATATATATATATATATATATAATATATATATATATATATATATATATATATATATATATATATATATATAAATATATATATATATATATATATATATAATTATATATATATACAGGGTGATTCAAAACCTCTGCGACAAACTCGGAGGGCTGATAGAGCAAACGATAAGGAACATTTATTGTTAAATAAGCTGTGTTGTAAGACGCTTCGTTTCAAAATTACGGATGATGTAAGGTAAGCACGTGATGTTTTTGACGCGTCGTTACTTCGTAACCGGAGATTTTGGGTAATCTAATAATGTAATGTATGTGTGCGTGCGTAACATATGTGTACTCCGAGGGTTGATAGAAGTAACAATAAGGATATTTTGTTAAACAACGTATGTGTTTTGACGCGAGGTTGTAAAGCAAACAATTGTAGCTTGTTATGAAATTCATTTTATTGGGGAAATTACAGGAGGTGTTCAAGTGTCTGGCCCTTTACCTGATTACATTCGTTACATCGCCGTGCCATTGCCTGTCGGACTCTACGAAACATACCCTCACTGTGGCTGATTTGATCAACGCAGTGAATATTCGCTGAATCAGTTCGTCTCTTGTGTTGACTGGGTTAATTAATGTACACAACACTCTCATGCCCCCAAAGAAAATAATCTAGGGCTTGAAGGTTGGCGATCTTGCAGGCCACTCAACAGGTCCCCCTCTACCTATCCAATTTGTCAGTGTAAACTCTGTTCAGATGCGCCCGTACTTGGTGGCTGAAATGCGCTGGAGCGCATCATGTTGGAACACCATGTCTCTGCGGGTCGCAAGGGGCATGTCGTCCATGAGCGCTGAAGCGTGTCTGGAGTAGTTTCAGGTTCGCAGGTCCATCCAAACGGTGTGGGATGATGACAGGTCCCAGCAGATAATCCCCCAAGAATTCAAGCCCAGATGTTTACGGTAAATTTCGCCTGGTGAACTCGATGAACATTGCGTGCCGGATTTGTCCTCGTCCCATATGGTGGTGTTTCTGCTGTTGAAGTAGCCATTACGTGTGAAGCACGCCTCATCGGTAAACAGACATGTGCAGGAAAGGCAGGATAATCGATGCTCCGTTGCAGAAACCACGGGGCCAAATTCGCACCGGGGTGCAAAGTCATTTGGGACCCAAGTCCCTTTACTTTCTGTAGGTTGGTGTGCATGGAGGTTTTGCTCTTGCAAGACCCGAACAACAGACGAATGATTTGAACCCATGGCATGGGCAATGGCGCGTGTTGCTAGTCCACGGGTCGTTGGTGACTCTCTCAAGCACCTCTCTTCCTCAAACGCAGGATTCCTCGTATTACGTGGTTTTCCACCAATGCACCGGACGAAGGGTTCCATCATCTCGAAGGCGCTGATGAAAGGCGAGCAAACATTGTGTGGTGGGGTGATTTCCCTGTGTGGAAACCGTTCTCGGTACATGAGGTGTGCTCTTCGTCCATTTCCATTCGTTCCGCACCGTAAACAACATTATCATGTCGTTAACTGTGGGAAGAAGTGTAAGTGATCCATTCGTAAGCGATGCCTACACTGTACTGAATCAACGATGAAGTGGGCAAGGTAAAGAAGGTATTGCCACGTGTTTCCGAAGGACGTTAAGCGTACACACATGTACGCACGCACAACACATTAAAATTGAGTAACCTAATCGTCGGTAACCTACATGCGAAGCGTCCACACAACATAAACTAGTGTACATTCATCGTCCGTAACTTTGAAACGAAGCGTCATACAACATAGGTTATTTAACATAAATGTTCCTTAATCGTTTTGCTCTATCTTCTCTTCGTGTTTGTCGAAGAGATATTAAAATCACCCTGTATATATATATTATATATATATATATATATATATATATATATAATATTTATATATTGCAAATTTATATCCTATATTATATATATATATATATTATATTATATATATATATAATATAATATAT
>JABUQX010027693.1:22500-35840 GCA_015478945.1 Trachelipus rathkii | reverse complement strand
ATTATATATATTATTACATTTAATTATTTATATATTTAATTAATGTTGTATATGAAATATTTTTATCACAACTATTTTTATATTATATATATTATATTAATATTATAAAATTTAATATATTATTAATAATTATAATTATATTATTTATTTAATTAATTAATATTAAAATTTATTATATATATTATATTATATATTATATTATTATATTAATATTTAATTTATTATTATAGAGATTATATGTATGAAGCGAAATTAATTTGATAATATTTTATTCATTTAATCAATTTATCATAAATTTACTATGATTAATTATATTAATTTCGGTGATTATGGTTATATTTTAAACTCTCGGATAAATAGGTATTGAAATAATATCATTGATGTGCTAATAGTAATGATAAAGGATAAAATAGCTTTAATTGACATATATATTATTAATTATATAATTATTAATCATTATTAATATATTAACTATAAATTAACTTTAATATTATTACATATTATTAATTATTATTATATTATAATTATTAATATATATTATTAATATATTAATTTATATTATTATAATTATCATTTAATTATTTAATTATTTATAATTATTATTAAATTTATATATTATTTAATTATTATAATTATTAATTTATTAAATATTATTGGGTGTAAAATATATATTTTTTTAAAAGAAAATTGTTTCTTGAGTTTAATGCTTTTTCTTCGAGTTATTAGAACAACTTATGGACTAATCATTAGTGACAACAATAACTAAGGTATAGAGAGGTACTTGGTATGATAAATACCGCTCATTGCCCACCAGCATAGTATGTACCGTATTGAACAACAATACAAAATTCTTTATTAGTCTTCTTGTTATTCCCCTTATTTTTCTCAATCTAAAATCCTTCTTCTTCCATCATAATCAGGTATCTCTATTCTATGCTTAATTTGAGTATTATCTTTCTCACCTAATAGATGATAAGATTGAAAATCGCCGATGTCAACTCTTTTCTTGATATAGGGAGTAGGGAATTCTTCACGCTAGTATCTATACTGTGATTGATAGTGAGGTATAGACGTATTACTACTATACGTTGTGATTATTGTAAATATATAATACTACATTAAACGTAACTAGCACCACTATCAGGTTGAGTTACTTTATATTCCTTACCTTATTATTACTGGATAAACCTATAAAAATATATAGAGCTCCCGCCGCTTAGAGTACTATCGCGGTCTATTCCAGTGATATTATATATTAGTAATTATAGACGCTGCTTTCCTGACCGTAGGAAACAAACTGTCTACTACAATTTAATTTACAAAATAAATTATTAAATGGATAAGTTTATTTAAATATGACATTACAGAGATATTGACCTAGATATTCTCCGAGGTTTATTAGATACTGATATTGTCTAAATGATTTCGAGCTTGATAAACTGCATTAACTAGATTTTAAATGTGCTATTAACTAACTATACATATGACTATACCTACGATCCTTACCATTTCACCTGGAAGGCCCTGCACAGTTACATTACTTCACACGATACTACTATAAAGTGTCGCCTATTAGCACAAGCACCTATCGACTTATCTCAATTGATATTCCTACTCGTAAAATGTGTTGTGGCATAACCATCGAAAAGGTGTACTACCCATAGCGTTCTCTATTTATCCCTGCGTACACATATATATTATATATAAATAATTAATTATGATATAATATATATCATTTCTGATTGTATTATTTATTACGATCTCAACCAACGTCCATAACATCTTTAACCTTTAACCATTTCATTATAAGATATTTAATCATTCTTCATCACGATGCTACTTGAAAAAGCTTTTAAGGAGTTGAAAGTAAACTCCAGTATCCCGTCCTATACTCTTTTCATCTTTTTTATAATCACTTCTTCCTCCTCCCTCTTCTAATTTATAATCCATTAACGAGTCATCTTTTTGGATTGATCTGATTTTTTATTTGAGCATATCTATATATATATATATATACTATACTCTAGAAATAATAAGTTGTTTATACTAAATAAAGACATTATTATAAGCTTCAGTACAGGTAAAACTACAATAGATTATTGATTTTCATTCTTATATAACCATCATACCAAACCGGATAAAGAGTTTCGCTGATTGCAATAAAATTATATACAGGTTTATGTAGACGTTTTCACAGAATATTAACAACTACTGATACATACTATATAAATAATACCATAATTTCATTACTGACTTGCTGCCTAAAGGAGACCATAATCAGTAAACATATACCCTAATTTTCACATCATATACAATAAGTGAAAATAGGATGAATAAACTTATATGTCTGGATATCATATAGATATTTAATATATTAATATACATATATTACATGAACTATTTAAAGACTGGAAGACGTCATCAATGCAAAACATGAGAAATGTTAGAAGGGTTTCTTGTGAGATAGGTCACCTATTATCATATATCTAGTACCAAAAATAATATGATTAAGTAATGAGATACTAATACTTGGGAACAATAATTATACTGTTAATTATCAATTACATATTATTAGTCAGCACCTACCACAGGCATTATAGCATAAAATCTATTGATGTGGGGTAACTATATCAACAGTGCCGTTACTGTCCTTAAAATACCCGTCTAAACTGTATTGGAATAAGCAAGAGTTTATAATGAGTTTTCATATCCAATATATAATATATAATAACAAAAATTGAAAGACAGTATATATTGAATGCCAAAATACGATCCAATCTAAAATTAATCATATTATACAGAAATAGCAATTTAGTCATTACGCTTACAATTACAGCGCTTATCCGCACTCTGATCGTTGTACAAACTACCTAATACCGACAACCTATCATTCAAATATGAAACTTACTGACCATCCAACTCCAGCGGGACTCATTCATATACTGCAACCTGCCTACAACCCTACTGTTATAACATATATTACTCATTTATTATATAATATTAGATCATATTACAATAGTTCGAGCAGCACCTTCGAGTCTCAAAAAAACTTACTCCGCCCCATAATATGCATCAACTAATAACTCACTTAAACCTATTAAGTATAAGTTATATTAGTATTCATACCAAATATCTTTCATCTTAATGTATAAATGTTTATTCGTCTTTAGACATCACATAGACCTTGGAGAGCATTTATTCTGCTGAAAAAACTCTCTATATACCACTTACCTCTTATAATATCTATCACGATGACAATCGTCAACATACAATAGCAAGAGATACTGCTCTATTAGTCATTAATTAATCTACATCTCTCATTCTCATTATGTCTTATCTACTTCTATTAAACGGTATGTATCCAGAGCAGAATACTAAAAAGATATTAGGTACAGCAACACATAGGATTTAATATTCGATAATAAATATATAAACTAACTGTAATATCTTAAAAGCAGGACACATTACAACTCTCGATGTAAAAAAAAAAATAGAAAACTAACATTGCTCGATGATTTTGAGCAGATATATTCCCATATATATATACTGCGACAAAAGCATCTAATTCAATAGATTACTGCCTAATACAATACACAGGCTGTCGAACATAGTACAAAAACAACATTACTCTAATAACTTCTAGGATTAATGTTCAGCTCTTCGAATCCTATCTCCCAATCACTCTTTCGAGTTTCCTTAATATCACTAAGAACTCCATAAAAAACTTAGAATCAATAACGAGAGATATCCAGATTTTCTCACAAATTTGAAACTTATGATGAGTTAGATATAGGTCCTCAACTACTTCTACGACTTTCATGTCTATATACTGAGCGTGAGAATGGTAAAACTATATAAGTATCAGTGGCTATCACTACACCGCAACAGCGACTCTATAGAGCGTTTTCTGTAGGATTTTTGCAAGTTGTATACCGATGTCAAAAAAATGGGGGCGCGCCGCATGCGGAGGTCATCTCACATAACAAATTACTTTCATTAATACAGTTCTCTATGATGTAAACACTCTTTCAAAATCACTTCACCTTATATTAATGTATTTACTGACATAGTCCCATCATTTCAGACTGATGAATTTTCTTACTTCACAGAATCTCTAGGAACCACTGATTTTATATATATACTAATTATATATTTATTTATTCCCATTACATTCAACAACGATTTAATTCCATCATCATCACTACTATCACTATCCTTATTATTACTATCAGTAGTCTTTGACTTCACCATAATTAATATAATCAGTATCTATATATTAAATGTACTAACCTCACACTCCAACGCATAATCAAAAAGTTTTTGACCCATTTCCATGACAACTTCTTTAACTTCTAATATGGAATCAGGCCCCATATAATATTTATATCCATCTAACTATTCTTGAATCTATTTGTCTTACGGTGGAAACATAACATCCGCTCCCCACTTCTCATTATGAACATTCTGATTGCTCTTCGCAACCAACTGCGTCCCACCAATATATGGACTTGGTCCGAACTCAATTATAGCTTCATTATTCATGATAAGGCGAAGTTCCTACCCACTATATCTAATTACCCCAAGGAACCTCCCCTCCCCCCTCCAGAAATTATCGATTCCGCACATTATAAACTCCTAAAGTCATTTGAGTTTGTAATTACAGTATATAATAACTATATTCTTGTAACCTCTGATTATATATAATATTATTATAATATACTATAATATATATATATATAATATAATATATTATATATATTTATAATATTATATATATATATATAATTATTAATATATAAATATTATATATATTATATTATATACTATATTTATATTAATACTATACTATATAATAATATTAATATATATATAATATATTAAATATTAATATAATATATAATTATATATATAAATATATAATATAAGTTCTACGGGCCTTCGTTTTAATCATTGTTATTTATTTTTATTTATATTAATTATTTAGTTAATTTAATTATAATTATTATTTTAGTAATTATATATTATTAATTTATTATAGAATAATAGTGAGACCCATTCTTACAGTTCTCTTTTAACATATAATTGTTTTTATGTTTGGTAATATCACTATATTATCTTATTAGTCTTTAGGTTAATTTATTTACTGCATCTAGAGAGACAGTGCGAGTCTCGATGATCAATTAAAAGTATTATATAAACGATTTGTCCTGAACCGAGTATCCTGCAGTCGAACTACGGATTAATATCTAGGAGACGAGAGTTTGAGCAATAATAGATAATACCACATATGTTACCGAAAAATATGTGAGATCCAAAGTTCTGTGCGAGTAATACCATTTAGACCGTACAGTTGAGAGAGATGAGATGATTAGAATATGAATCTTAATCAGCTCTAGTACTTCAGTAAGATGTCGTGGTAGTAATAATTGAATTGATAAGTGTTGCCAAGCTATCTTCATCGATTATATGCCTATAGAATTGTAGAGGAAACTGTGTCTCACGTTTCGTTAGAGAATTATAGTAATTTATTGCGAGAGGTGTTCAGCAGATATCAAATTTGGTATGAATAGAAGGTGTTTCACCAGTATGCGGTAATATGGAAAATTTGTGATGAATCAACTCTTTCACTCCCATGTGCTTAGATATGGAAAAAATGAGTATTTAAATTGAGATATGAGCGTGCTCATTACTCAACAAGTCTCAGAATAACGGATAAATATCTTGATGTCTAGAGTGAGAGTGATATCTCATATGCTCTCCTCAAAGAGGAAGGAATCATGAACGGAGATCTGGTGTCTCACAAGCGTTAATCCAAGATTTATTGAATATATATTAAGATTCATTCATTGTCTGCCTTCCTTGTTCATCTATGTAACAAAGAATTATAAAAGTGTTTAAAATGATGAGAAAAGTTTTGTTCCTAGATTAAGGAAACACAACGATAGACAAATATAACATAAGAAGAAGATATGAGTGAGTCTTTAACTTAAAGAAAGACTAATCAGACTTAAAGATGTGACAAGCATAGATCGATACAATGGTTCAGACTGAGTACTATTATTATACTCGAGAACAATATAATGCATGATTATTCGCAATGCACTGTTTCCAGCTCTACAGGATTAATAAGCACTATTGCTTGTGAGAGTAGACCTAATAGCTATATCAATAGCTTGATCTCCGTATTTCTAGAGCGGGAAGCCGATTCTATATCGAGCGATTAATATTCAAGAATTACAAGAGAATAGATATTGTTGTGGATGAGAGAAAAAAGTTGGTTATCCCTAAGCTTTGCAATAAAGAGAATTAACTAGAATGTTAACATGAGAAATTAATAAGAGCTGTTCTCAATTAGCATTCACTCAGGGAATTCACACAAATATGACTTTTATCTGACACCAATCTGGAGAGACCTGTAGATATCTCAACCAGCTTTTCTCAACAATAGCACAGAGATTTATCTGAGTTCTGTTGAGAGCTAGTTCTCATCCATTTCCAGATTAAGACCATACATGGCGAGAAGACAGATTAATCTAGCTCTAATACATAAAATTATTTGTGTTTGAAACGGTATATCACCAAGTCTTACTTAACGAGATTAAGAATTATGATTGAAAGGTGTTCCCGAGCTTTCAAGATTAAGAATATAGATTGAAAGGTGTCCCAGGCATATCGCTAACAATTAACGAGATAGGGAGAGGTGAAGGTCTCTGTCGGAGCAAATCAAGTCGCTCAGCTGAGTAAAGTGTGGTGAGTATATTAAAGAAATTGCTACCCTTACGTTTCTATCAAATTTGGAAAATGTAGAATCTAGAGTACACATGCTCATAATCACTACCACAGAATTCTATCACATATGAGAGGTTGGTGTAAAGTTCTTTTTTCTCTCTACCAATGTCTGGGAGATATGAACCACTTAAAAGAGTATTCGTCCCAGTCCGCTCCTGATGCTGCGGCTCCAGACAAAGTGAATCGAAATTGCTCCAATTCTGCAATTAGCTTGATAGTCAAAGTATCATGAGCCGTGAGGTTTACCAGATCATGCTAGGGAGAGAACGTAGACAAATTATAGAGATCCTCAATATACATATGAAGTATTTGACAAATACGTCTCGGATTATGCCAGATATTTCCGGTACTGAAAATATAACTTATTTTTTATAACTTCTTATGTATTTTGAGAACACTATGAGCTTGTATTGTTTCTTTAAACGCATTATTTGACTGCCACATTGATTTTTTGAATATTACACTTTTTTATAATTCCACGAATTTACTCTTTCAAGTTCACCTGGAAGAGGACCGTGACTGCCTAGTAAGTTATAACGCTAGACGAACTACAGTCGTCCATGTCAAGGTCCTACGCATCAGTCAAGTGTGCCAAAAGGTATGTGAGGAGATATGTGCAGAAACATGCAGCCTGATCTATCTCTTATATGTTTCGTGAATGCTTCCAAGTCTTTTCCATAGAGAGCCAGAATGTGACTACTATTCATCTTATTCGCTGATTAAGTTGACATAAACCTTAATTAACGATCTAATCGGCGTTCTGCTTACAAATTAAAACATCTCGAGCCATTAACCAAGTTAGTCTTTTTAAGACTGGAGACATTTCATACGCTCATGGTCACATACTTATAAATCATTTCGGTAGGGGAAATTTTTTCTAGAAAACTTCTTTCTGTAAGAACATCTCGCGGCACCCGAGTCAACTGTTATTGAAATCTATCAATACTTACTTGATTCTTAACCTAGCACACGTATTATTATTCCCACCCCAAAGAGCTATCACAAATTCACACTTACTAGATCACACAAAGATACCTAATAAATAAATATGTATAAAAAGTTTTAATCCCAATTAGTAAAGTTAAAACATAAAACTTCAAATAAAGATGTGATTTTAATATTTAGTAAGTATCTCTTACCACTAACATTATTAGTTCCTGTAGTGCACTCTAAGAAGAACATAGAAATACGCATATATTCAAAAGCATTATTTACTGCTCTCATCCGATGATTCAAGAATATAGTACAAAGCAATACGTATATATTTCAACTTCTTAGTAAGACAATACCACACAGGTTCGGAAGAGAATATTCTCTTCTCGCTATCGCCACAATGTATTGAGATCTATATCACTAACAGGTTTTCCCCCGCGGAAAGCGTAGATGATCTTCTGTTTATTTCATCCATATATTCTCTGTCTGCTGTCTAGTGACATATAACACGTCACATAAAATTTCAATCCCTTAACTCCATCATAAAAATGGTAGTATAATGTAGAAGACGGTTTGACCAATAGCTTATAAGTGTCAGTACCTATAAAAGCCGTGTAAAGAATCTATACAACCTTCCGATCGCGAGACGTACATGGAGTGGTGAGAGTAGCCACGAGCAGGATTTATTGCCATGAGAGAGAGAGACGCACGAGAAGAAAAGATGAGCTAGAGAAGGGGGACAGACGAGCGGATGGCACATCAGATAGATGATATCACACAGGTGTATGCTAGAGAGCAAACCGCCAGAAGCAGAGAGAGTCTGAGTAGAGAGGAGGAGAAAAGAAGAGAGCACACGAAAGAAGTAGAGATCTTTCGCATTAAAGATGACGAGACAGAACGTTAACTTGTTGGAGCAAGAGGATGATGATGAGAGAGTATAGTCATAGCAGAGTAACAGAGACAGAATGAACACGAGAGAGGAATTAAGGAAAAATGCCAAATCACCAAAAGTCAAAGGAAGTGATCATAACGAGGAGAAAGACGAATTGCCTACGTTTTGCTTCTACAATTCTACAAAGCGATTATCCGCTCTTAGCGAGTGTCACAACACTAGTCTCGACACAACCTCAATTTGCATATAGACTTCGCCGCCCACCTAAATCTATACTGATGAGGGACGACTCAATAACTCACTAGTATAAGACTTGGTGCATGAAACGCTAAAATTGTAATACATCGCGTAGATGTGAGACAAAGTATATTATTATAATATTTCGCTATTGGATACAATGTTAGTTCCATGTTTCTTAGTATCAAGATAAGTTTCAAGTATTAATTATTATCGAGAAGCTTGAAGGACACTCTTACAATATGAAATCTTCTAACTATGCTCCTACACCGGCCGCAATATTCCGAGATTTAACAAGAGCTCTGTTAATATTTTCTATGAACGTCGTAAAAGTACAAAAAAAAAAAAAAAAACAAGAAATATACAAAATTATGGTATTTGAAATAGATACTGATTTACTACGTTTCCAGTTATTCACACCAGAGTCTAGTCAACGGTACAATACAAAATAAGTATGTTTATTGACTATACACATAATGAACACTAGACCTATTAGAGACAGTAATACATTCTTTGCGTGAAGAAAAACTCTCACCCGCGTTATAAACAACATAAGACTGCAACCTCGACTCAACATCGACAACTTCAGAAGCATTGATGACTATGTGAGAGCGTCCTTATGTTACATGAAGCTCAATCCCATCTCTCACTCATTTAGACATCTTACTAGTTATTACACCTGAAACGGATCGTTAACACTGGAAAAACAAATTATTGATGAGATGAGAGGTGTACGACACAAATATCAAGTGTATATTATTCACAATTTAAGTGCCGCTATACACATTCTCTAATACTAAAGGCAGAACATGGGGACAAGTAAATTGCACGGTACGAAAGGTAATATAATAACTCGCAACTCAGCACAAAACCGTGAGAGAGAATTGCATGGATGTATATTTCACCTGAACACAAAAAAAGCCATACTATTCAATAAGATTACAGAGTCATAACGATTCATATAACCAGCAAGCTGATCGAACGACACAAATGACAATCACTCTCTAATTACTTCCATAGAGGATTTAATCTCCCAGAACAATGCGTTCGAATCCATCTGCCGATACTACCCGTCCCTTTCGAGTTCCTATCACAGCACTCCATAGCCGAATCGAAACGAATTCCAGTTTCCAATGTGAGCTTTATGTTGCTGATTCCCTCCACCCGCTGCTGACAGGCTAAAGTTCTGTGCGTAAACGAGTGAATGTGAAAATCAGTGTCTGAAGGCAGTTTATAAAACTAATCACACGTAAAGCAAACGAGTGCTAAGCTGGTCTAGACTTGCATAGACACGCATGCTCATGATAAATGGGGCCTCGCCAGAATAAGAGATCTAAACTCATCCGTTAGAACTATTCAATTTGTTTCCACACGAACTTTTACTCAACAATCACCGCACACTCTAATGGTTCAGATATGACATAAGCTAATTCTCACCAGACCTCAGAACTTTCCTCTCTCTCTACTATTGAGAAGTCTCTAGGAAACTAACAAAACTGAACTGTTTCATTTCACTAACATCTACACTCAGCACAACTCTGTAGAAAACTAATGAACATCTCCCATCCAGAGACAATTAGTAGCTTCACCTCTAAATAGTTATCGTTATAAAATGCTCAACGAGGTATCGTATAAAAACTTAATGATCCTACCAATACAGTATTAAGAGCCAAATGAAGAACCAAGCCAATAAGAAAAATGTGTGACGCACTATTTCGAGAGATCATCACTTTTTATTCTACTATACAACATTTGGAAATCAGTTCCACATCCCGATATTATATTTCCATGCTCATAATCAGATTTCATGTTTTGATCATTCGTGGTTTGAAATCTAAAGCATCAGCTTAGCCACTACTTCTGTATCTTATGTAATCACAAATACTGAATCTCGAGCTCTTAAAGCCACGAAAATCCTACCAAGCGTAATCCACTACAATTATATTGGACTTTGAGTACGAGAACTACGAATTTGAAGCTTCATATTCCATTTGTGTCGAAAACTTCTCTAATCATATAATATCCTGTAAAGGTAATACTCCCTCCCCCTCCGCCCTTGATAATCGAATATCGCACAACCTCAAGATCTAATTGTCGTGTACTCGACTCAAATAATTAAACCCTTCCTTACCGAGGAAAATGTAAATGGTAGATTATAATTATGTTTATGATATAAAATATTATTATTAGGATTTAAATTGTATATATATATATACTAAGTTTATAAATGTTGATTATTTATAAATTTATAGGTTATATCCTTATCTAAGCACATCATCATTATTATACAGTACCTATGATATGTATACGTATATTATATTTCTACGGGGTTATCTAGTGAGTATACTTAGAGTATAGCCTGGAGAATAAACTCACTCAATATAAAAGATGTTAGTATCATGTATAGTGATAAGTTTTATAGCATAATCAGTCACAGCTTATAGATAGATTAGTATTGGATAGAGCACCAACGTAGTTACTTAGTTTAAAGTATTACATAGTCGTGTAGTAGTCAGTATTTTCTACATACTACGCTGATTGGTAGTATAATCGACCGAAATTTGTGACGGACCTCATAATTCGATCATATTTGAGATTATTGCAAATTCAGAAATCAAATCGTTACATTTTTAATAGTTCCAGACAACTCATGAGAGACATTCGATTTCATGTATCTGAATACCTATATTATCAAGAGAAAAATTTCCCATTCCCCAATTAAAGTCTTGGGCAGAACATACACTCGAGACACATGCGCAACTCGCAGGAATACTACAAATATCGGTACCAGATTTGGGTACCTACACGTCAGAAAAGTGTGAATAGCGTATGACGTAGTGTTAGAAATATTCGAGAGATACATATATTACACCATTCATAGGTTCGTACGATTGGTAAAGTGCTAAATCAATGGTTTTAGAGCCAAACAACTCTCGTAAATCATAACAGATATCCACTGGTGTGAGAATTACATAGTACGTAGAATGAGTAAGAAAAATCATTTATCTTTGATCTGTAAATTATAATATTTGTTTTAGAAGATCGTCTCACATATTCTCGTTTAACTTGGCAATCTCTCATCTCAGTGTGGTTTCGGAAATACTCTCTCTTGATATATCGGCTTTCACATGATTCATTCTCGCAATACACGTCGATACCTTCTCTCTCGCCAATTGTATACTCTATTCACTGGAGAGAAGAGAGGAAGTAAACTGACTATACTGGTGTTAATGAACATCTAAGCAACTAACACATCTATATCTGCAAGTGGTTAGAGGAAAAGAGTATTCTAGATAGAGTATTAATTATATAAAATTAGAATAGAGGGGATGATGTGGTATATACCCTACTACCCTACCGTTGATAATATGACCAATGAAACAAATAAAAACGAAAGCATTTTATCTGAAATAACAATATCAGAAAGAAAAATACTCCAAGATGGATAGGAATTATATAGCATTTGGAGAGCTCTACAACTTTAATTAGGACAATTTTCTGTTAACTATCACGTTACAAATTTCTATAGGCTACTTGTTAGATACTGAGTCGAAAGTTATGACGTGATCTTACTGTTCTAACTATATATATACGCCTAAGTCTGGCAAATAGGAATGGAAATATAAGTACAGAGATATATATTGTTATATATGTTACTTAAATGTGGAAAGAAAGACAATTCTGTTTGCTAGTACCTGAGAGTTGACATTAGGATAAGGCTAAGAAAACAATTCTAATTATACTATATATATATTTAAAATTTCTTATAGGCAATATATGGAATAACTTTAAGCAAAAAAAGTAAACTTTATACAGATACACTCTAAACTTCAATATTTAAGCGAGTTATTTATATTGTTCTTATAGTGTTGACTAGTCTCAATTATAGTAGACTTATAAAAGCCTATCATGCCGAGTAAGACAAATTAATTTCAATACGATATATATTATATATAGTATAACAATTTATATATAAATAATATACTTATATATATAATATGATAAAATTAATGATATCATAGTGCTATAAAAAGTAATTTGTGTGTAATTATAGTGTAGACTATTATATACTATACCAATGATATATGATATAATTATTAACCTATATAGTATATATTATATATTTAATATAGAATATATATATATATTATAAATATAAGTATAATATACTAAGCCATATATTACATATACGTAGATATATACAATCGTAGTATATATCATTAATCAACTAGATGTAGGTAAGCGATAAGGGATACATATTATCAATTATTATTATATATATATATAATATACCGGTACGTAATAGATATATAACTGATTGATACTGAGAAAACATATATATAAATAAATTTTCAAATAATATATATATATAATATATATATATTATTATTTATATATATATATGATATATACATTATATATAATATATATATATATTATAATATATAATATAATATATAATATATATAGTATATGATAAGTATAAAGC
>JABUQX010027693.1:0-15000 GCA_015478945.1 Trachelipus rathkii | reverse complement strand
GGAGGAGGAGGAGGAGGAGGAGGAGGAGGAGGAGGAGGAGGAGGAGGAGGTTGTTCCAGACTTCACCAGTGGAGTACGTGAAAGATTGAGCATAGCGGTTATGTCTAGGGTTAAAGAGTTGTATACAGAGAAAGGTTGAGACTGTGTGATAAGGAGAGCAGCCCGAGCTCTCCTCAAAGGAGGAGGTACTCGACAAGAGAGTTCAGAAGAGTAGTGTCCATTGTAATAGTGTGACGCAACAATTCGACCGGCTTGAAAGAGATTGGAGTGTTAGAGAGAGTATAGTAGTAAGGTTACACTGATCCGTCGCCGACTTGTCAGGGGAGTCGTCGACCCTTCAAGTCGTCTGTCAGTACAGGCATATATTTTTTTAATACTCAGCTACCTTCATGGGTGTTTTTTAGTGCTTTTTTTTTTTTTTTTTTTTTTTAGTTTTTTTTTTTTATTTTTTTTATTTATTTATTTATTTTTCGCGGATTTTCCCCCCCCCTTAAGGACGAGGGGGGGGGGGTTCGGAGTTCACCAACGCGTTTTCGCTTAACCGCAAGGCCCCGCCGAGCCGCACCGAACCGCGCCGCACCACACTGCACCACGCCGGATAGTTTTTTTTTTCGCTGTTTCGCATCCTCGTTTTTTTTTTTATAACTCATCTACCTTCATGGCCCTTTTTAATCCGAAATATTTCAGTTTATTTCACGTAGGATCATGAATGTATTTTAATATCCACGAATGCATCCATAGACACATACACTCACCCTTATACACACACACACACTCACCCTTATACACACACACACCCTCATCATCCCAGTCCGTCCCTCCTACCCCGTTCCATTCACCGTATCTCTATACCCGTTCCACTCACCGTGACTGCTTTATCTGTCTGTGCTCTCCAAGAAGGTCTTCCTAATCCCCTATACCATAAATTTCATTGAACCTATGAACTTAGCAGTATATTTTCAAATTCGCCTTTCACTATATATATATATATATATAATTTATATTATATTATATATGATATAATATATATTATATATATATATATATATATATATTTATATATATATATAATATATATATATATTATATATATATATATATTATATATATATATATATAATATATATATTATATATATATATATTATATATATAGTATATATATATATAATATATATATAATTATATATATATATATATATATATATATATAAATATAATATATATATAATATATATATATATATTATATACTAATATAAATATATATAATATATTATATATATTATATATAATATATTATAATATATATATATATATATATATATTATATTAATATATTATATTATATATATATATATATATATATATATATTATATATATATATATATATATATTATATATATATAATATATATATATAATATATTATATATATATATATAAATATAATATAATATAATTATATATATATATAATATATATATATATTATATATAAATATATATATATATAATATATATATATATTATATATATATTAATATATAGTTATATTATTATATATTATATATATATATATTATTTATATATATAATAAATTATTATTAATATTATATTAATTATTATATATATTATATAATATATATTAATATATATAATAATATATATTATATATATATATATTATATATACTATATTTTATATAATATATATTATAATATAATTAATATTCCTTAATTATACTCTTTCATGGAAGGGTTATTCACAGGTATTCACCGAACCCTTTTGGTCCTCTTTGAGGAGTGGTCACCACATGTCATTTTATACTACTTAGCCATTGTATATGCACAGACGTTTGCGCATACATGTATATGTATCATGCGTTTGCGCATCTCATCTTCTATCTTCTGAAGCGAATCATCCCACCCGCAAGGAATAACATTAAATTGCGGGAATTTAAAAAAGTGACCTATAACAGTCACTAACCGAACTGCAACGCGACCCCTAACCACTCAGGCAAATGTATTTATATATAATATATATTATTGATATTACAATATATATATATATATATATATATATATATATTATATAATATATAATATATAAATTAAATAATTATATATATATATTTAATATATACTATATATATAAAACCGCAAGGAATAACATTAAATTGCGGATTTAAAAAGTGACCTATACCAGTCACTGACCGAACTGGAACTCGACCCGTAACCTCTTAAGGAAGTGTATAGGACTTAACTAATTGGGCTCCGTCTGAATGCCCATTAATATATAAACATTTAGTCCTTACATATAAAGGATGGCATAGCAAAAATTTGGAATCAGCTATTTCCATACTTTTCCCAAATTAAATCTGGAAATTTTATATCAATTTGCATTTTATATATATATTATATATATATAATTAATAATATAATATATATATATATTATTATATATATATATATCCCCTATAAACATATATTTTTAATATATATATATATATATATATATATATATATATATATATATATATATATATATATATATATATATATATATATAAAAAAAGAAAAAGAAAAATAAATATATATATTATGATTATAACAACAGAGAGAGAAGAGAGAGTAAAATCGCTATCGACCACACACCACACACACTCATACATATAAACATACTTACACACTCACACACACACACACACACCCGCTAGGCTACTTATACACACATACACCCACAAAGAGACACTTACACTCACACCTACACCTACACACACACACAAACACACATACCTAGACACATACACCCCCCTATATACACACACCTACCCTTACCAACCATGCCATAGATACATACACCCCCCCCTAGCTCACACCTACACCTACACCTACACACACTATGACACTTATACACACATAAGCCCACCCTAGATACATACATCCACCCTAGCTCACACCTACACCTACACAATATACAAACATACACCCACCCTAGATACATACACCCTAGCTCACACCTACACCCACGCCTACACACACTATGACACTTATGCACACACGCACACCCGCTAGGCTATTTATACACACACACACACACCCGCTAGGCTTTTTATACACACATACACCCACCCATAGGCACTTACGCTCACACCTAAGCCTACACACATACAAACACACATACCTAGACACATACACCTATCCTATATACACACACACACATCTACCCTCACCAACCCCGCCATAGATACATACACCCACCCTAGATACATACACCCGCCGTAGCTCACACCTACACCTACAACTACACACATACACACATATATATAAATATATATACACACACATATACACCTTTTACTTAAAATAAAAATGAGTCATAGATCAAGGAACGGTATCCAGAGGAGCGTTTGGGGTAAAGCCCCATCAGCGACTAATTCACAATTGATGAGTCGAGTACTGAGGTCGTGTAGTTACACTCTAAAACCAGGAAAAGCTGAGCAATAACATTAAAAATTAGAAATCTATTTAAGAAGTTATACCAATATAAATAATGAAAAAGAATGAGGAAGGAGAAAGGAAGAAAAAGCCAGAGTGCCTGATATATAATCATTTTATTTTACTACAATTGTACGAAATTTTATTAAAAACATATAATTTACAGACCTTAAAGCAGGTAAATCAGTAAATCAATAGAGGTGTTACCTAACACCTAAGGGATTAGTATGCTTTTGTTTTACTGCTTTACTGCTTTAACTCATATGTTTTACTGCTTTAACTCATATGTTTTACTGCTTTAACTCATATATTTATTAACATTACATACCTTAAAGCAGTAAATTAGTAAATCAATAGAGGTGTTACATAACAACAAGGGGATTAGTATGCTTTTGTTTTACTGCTTTACTGCTTTAACTCATGTTTTACTGCTTTAACTCATATGTTTTACTGCTTTAACTCATATATTTATTAACATTACATACCTTAAAGCAGTAAATCAGTAAATCAATAGAGGTGTTACACAGCAACAAAGGGATTAGTATGCTTTTGTTTTACTGCTTTACTGCTTTAACTCATGTTTTACTGCTTTAACTCATGTTTTACTGCTTTAACTCATATGTTTTACTGCTTTAACTCATGTTTTACTGCTTTAACTCATGTTTTACTGCTTTAACTCATATGTTTACGCTTTAACTCATATATTTTACATTATGTTTTCTTTTATATTTTTATTTTGTTTTAATACTTTTTATTTATTATTATTTTTATTATTATTTTTATTATTTATATTATTTTATTTTCATTATTATTATTTTTATTATTATTATTTTTATTATTATTATTTTTATTTTTATTATACTTAGTGTTATTTACTTCATGCCCATTGTTATTATTATTTAACACACACACACACACACGCACACCACCCACACACACACACCAACACACACACCCACACCCAACACACACACACACACACACACACACACACACCACACACACACACACACACACACAACACAAACGCCCACACACACACACACACACACACACACGCACGCACGCACACCACACACGCCACAACACACATATAACGTATAATTTAATAAAACATTTTATGTTTTAATTAAATACGTACATTTATATTACTAATTAATTATAACTAAAATTATTTCAAAGTTTCTTAAAACTTCTATAAAAAATCAATCATTATCTGAACAAAGAATTTAATATTAACTTCTAAGAAGGGCGTATTTTATAAATTGTAATGTCACCAGAGCAGCACAGCTACGATATTTAATCATTTTATTTTACGAAAGTTGCACGCAAATTTTTTAAAAACATATACTTTACAGACTAAGACAGTAAAAACAGTAAATCAATAGTGGTGTTGCTTAGCAAACAAAGGGATTAGAGGGGATTTAGTTTTACTGCTTTACTGCTTTACTGCTTTACATCATATATTTATTCATATGTTTTCTTTTATATTTTTATATTATTATTATTTATTATTATTATTTTTATTATTATTTTTTTTTTTTTTTATTATTTTTATTTTTATTTTTATTTTTATTATTATTAATATATATATATATATATATATAATATATCATATAATATATATATAATATAGTATATTTTTATTATTATTATATTTATATATATATATATATATATATATATATATAAATATATGTTACACGTTTTAAATCGGATGTGTTTTCTATTTTTAATATAGATTTAATATTAATCTGCAGTTCTGTATACCATTATCCAATGACGTGTCTGAGGGAGATTTTCAATATTTGCGTCTAATATCATTTCACACAGTCCTACCTCATAGAGATCTCTGTTAAGCTGGATAGGATTCATTAACTCGGTTGTAAAATCTGAGACTTTATTATCAGGATGTAGATCCAAAGATGCCGAAGATGACAGAGTTAAATAGAAATGATCTATACTCTCCATGATTACGATGACTAATGATTAATGTTTCGTGATTTCACTAGCTTTTATATATGAATTAAACTTGTTAGGATAACCTACCCATTTCACCAGATACTGTTTATTTTTACCCTTACCTTTCGAATCTAATATTTTTTCTATTTTATACATATTACTCTCAGGATCGAATCGTATTTTCTGTATTTCTTGTTTATAAAATCCTCCTTTTATGGATTCTCCATCTAAATCTTTGAGATAATATAATTTCAACCCTTCATTAGGAAATTCCTTTACACTATCTACCTTGAAAACTTCTCTAGACCATCCCGCTTCATATCCTTTTCTAAACCTGTCATCAGCTCTAGACACTCTTACATAATCGTTTACCTTTATTCCTGATTTATCTTTAATTTTTACACCTCTTGGGTTTTGCTGAATCACCGATGGTGTCTTCAGCATTTCTAAAGGAGTTGTCTTTATAGTTCTATGAAAAGATCTATTGTAAGAATAAGCTAGGTCATCGAGTATGTCAATATACTTAAAAGTGTTCATCTTAGTAAAGTATCTATGCATGCGCTCTTTAATCGTACGCTGAACTCTTTCAACTATAGCAGCTTTATTTATGGAAAATATGTTAAAATATCCTATATCGTATTCAGTAATAATTTCCTGAAACTCTCTACCTAGAAATTCGCTACCCCTATCCGTGCAAATAAGTTTTGGATATCTATCATCATCCCTTATAATTTCTCTCACTGCAGCCGCCACTGTATCTGATTTTTTATCTTTTAAAGCTTTTAGCCATAAGTATCTAGAGTATACGTCAATAGTAAAAAGTATATATTGAAATCCATCATTATAAGAACTGTATTTAATCATTTCAGTTAAATCTAACTGCCAAACATTATCGAGGTGATGGGCTATGGTTGTTCGGGTAGGGAATTTTCGACGGACAGGTTTATGTAAAGTAAAAGCTTCTTCACCCTCTAAATATTCTTTCAACTCTTTCTTCTCAATGTTTGGAAACTTTGCAGCGAACCTAGTAAACCCTCCAAAACTATTTGGTTCTCTCAAGTTGAAGTAATACTTATCAACCTTCGCCTTCGCCTCCATGTTGAATACTGACATAAGTTAAAGCATATTATATATATATATATTAGTTATATATATAATATATTTATATATTATATATAGATATTATATATATATTAATATATATTATATAATAATAATTTATATATAATATATATAGTACTCATTTTTATAAATTATATGTCTAGTATTCAATCATAGGAGGTCGAAGGACGAAGATTTGTATAATTAGTATTACTTTCAAACTGGATAATGAGTAATACCAAATGTTTTGGGAGGGTATAATATTTATTTTACTAGGTTCGCTGCCTCAAATTATCCAAATCATTTTGAGAATGATAATAAGAGATTGTAAAGAATATATTTATATGAGGGTTGATATGAAGCTTTATACTATATTATACATAAGCCTGTTACCTCAGTCTCAAATAATTCCCTACCTCGAACAACCATATAGCCCATCACCTTCGATATAATGTATATTTATGGGCAGTTAGATTTAACTGAAATGATAAATACAGTTCTGTATAATGATGTATTTCTTCAATATAATACTTTTACTTAATTTGACGGTATACTACTAGATACTTATAGGTACTAAAAGCTTTTAAAAGATAAAATAATTTATCAAGATTCTTATATAAGTGGCGGCTGCAGTGAGAGAAATTATAAGGGATGATGATAGATATCCAAAACTGATTTGTACGGATAGGTATAATAGTAGTGTAGTCGTAAATATTCTAGGTAGAGTATATATATATTATATCTATATATATAGGTGGAAAATTTACTTGTGTAAATTTTATATTAATCTTCATTTTAACATATTTTCCATAAATAAAGCTGCTATAGTTGATAAATAGACAAGTTCAGCGTACCGATTAATAAGAGCGATGCATAGTATCTATACTATAAGTATGATACACTATTTAAATAAGTATTATTGATAACATAACTCCGAGACCTAAGTACTTTGATTTCTTTAATACAATATAGATCTTTATATTACATACTGATAAACTTAATAAAGACAACTCTCCTGTTATAAAATGCTGAAGACACCATCGTGATTCAGCAAAACTAAAGGTGTAAAAATTATAAGAATATAAATCAGGAATAAAGGTATAAACGTGATATTATGTTAAGAGTGTCTAGTAAGCTGTGACAGGTTTAGAAAAGGATATGAAGCTGGGTAATTGGTCAATAAGAGTAAGAATTTTCAAGGTAGATAGTGTGATTATAAAGAGTAATTTCCTAATGAAAGCGGTTGAAATTTATATTATCTTCAGAATGAATTTTAGATGGATGAATCTCATAAAAGGAGGTTTATTAATACAAGAAATACATGTAAATATACTCGTATTCGCATCCTTGAGTATATATGATATAATATGTATATTTAAAATTAGATATAAAATATTAGATTCGAAGTATAGTGGGTAAAAATAATAAACAGTTATCTGTAGTTAAAATGGGTATAGGTGATTTCCTAACAATATTATAAATTTCATATTAATAAGCTTTAAGTGATAAACTCACATAACATTAATCATATAGTCATCGTAATTCATGGAGAGTATTTAGATCATTTCTTATTTATAATCATCTTGTTTCATCTTTACGTGACCATCTTTGGATCTACATCCTGATAATAAAGTCTCAGATTTTACAACCGAGTTAATGAATCCTATCCAACTTAACAGAGATCTCTATGAGGTAGGACTGTGTGAAATGATATTAGACGCAAATGTTGAAAATCTCCCTCAGACACGTCATTGGATAATGGTATACAGAACTGCAGATTAATATTATAAATCTATATTAAAAATAAAAAACACATCCGATTTAAAACGTGTAACATATATATATATATTAATTATTGTATATAATATATATATATATATATATATTTTATATTATATATATATATATATTATTTATATATATATATATATAATATATATTATATATATATATATATATAATATTATATTATATATATATATTAAATAGTATTATACTATATATATATATATATATTAATATTATATTAATATATTATATATATTATTAATATATTAATTATATAATATATATATTAATATATATATATATATATATAGTATTAATTATAATATATATATATATTATATTAATATATATATAATTATATTAGTAGTTATAAATAATATAACAATAAATAATAATAATAAAAATAATAATAATAAATATATATATAATAATAATAATTAATAAATAATCTCAATAGAGTAAGGCTCAATAATCTATATTTAGATTGAAAAATAGTAAGAGAATGAAAGGCAGAAGATAAGCAACGAAAACAAAAACCCTACTTGCCTTAAGTGAACAACCAAATTAAATATATATTATATAAAGTCTAATGTTAATAAAAGTATATTTTGTATGTAAAGCTAGTATATAAAGCATGTAATGCCAGAAATAACTACTAATCTACCTATCTTATATATATAATTTCTCTTTTTTTTTTATATATAAGTGCTAACACACACGCATAAACATCTGATGTTCATCTCTCTACTGTGGCTCATAAGAAGTCTGTTAAAATTAGTAAGGTGAGTGGTGGTTGTGACTTATAATAGATTCTTTTTGTCATAGGTTTGTTGAGAGTACAAATAAAATGGCTGAATACATATAACGAGATACGTGTGTATAAATAATATTATCTCTCTGAAGCATACTGAACAATTTTCAAATAACACAACGTAGTGAGTTACGCACATGGTGTATCAATTATTCAGACTTAGTTGGTGCGCTTGCTTACAAGATAGATGACTTTGATTTATTATTATAACACAGAGTTGTAGAGAACCTCTGGAGGAATAACAGCTCTTTTGTGTGCTTGATTCTTATGATTACTTTCAGTGACTACTCATATACTCTCAGCCGACTCCGTAACGTGTATTGATAATACACTATATATATTTCTTATCTTTTTCGTGTTTTAATAATAATAATATAACGTGAATAGATGTTGTTAATCCCAAGATAATTGTTGGTCCATTGGTGTTTTGTGTCTGCATATTTGTGTAGTGTCTAGAGGTTCATTTTCGTTAATGTGATTGATTTGAATGATAGTAGTGTGTAGGTAGTATCAGGAGTCGTGTAATTTGATTTGTGGGGTTGTGTTGTGCTTCGTCTATGTTATATTAAATAGATTTCTAATTTTGTTTAATTTTATTAAATTTTGTTATTTTATATTCTTTTTTGTGCTCGTATGTGTGTGCTAGTAGTCAAATGTTGGTCTTTGTCGATAGTACTGTCTGCTCGCTCGAGCACTGTCGCTCGAGGTAATGTGTCTCGCTGAATCTTCTGCTCGTTGCGATGAGCGGTGTGTGCGTTTCTTGTTAGTTGTCGTGTGTTGCTCGTGCTATGATTGCGTTTTATATCTTATCTATAATATCTTTACTACTTTCCATATATACTACACTTATTTCAAATGCGTCGCGCTTTCTATCGAAGCTCAGAAAGTGATCACCACTTATACCACGAATAATTAAATTAAAAAATAAAAATAATATATATAATAAAATAATATAATATAAATTATTTACTCGTATAAAAATTTAAATGTGGAAATAATAAATAATTGTGGAGGATATAATAAATAACTAAAACAAATAATCTAAATTGAAGAATATTTAAAAAATAATAAAAATAAATTAAAACTTAATCTAAAATAAATATAGGGTCTCACAAAATCTTATAATAAATATTAATGGATTAGTTAAATGACTCATGTGTGTTAAATACATATATAGTTAATAGTATAAGTAATAAACATGAGTTAAAGTCTAAGTATAAAAAACATGTAAGTTTAAAACTAAGTATAAAACATTAATGCAGGTTATAATAGCTAAGTGTAATATATAAAACATTAAGATAGTTAAGCAGTAAAACATTAGTGTTAATGCTCATAATAGCTCAGTTAATAAACAAAAGTGCATACTAATCCCTTTGTTGCTGTGATATGTGTTGTATGTGTTTAGATCGATCACTGTTCGTTGTAGTGTGTTTGTGAGTGTTTGTATGTCGGTGATTTGTTAGTGTTTTAGTGTAGTGTGCTAGAGAAAGCTGACTTGAATAGTATTAAAGCTCGTACCTGTAGAACTGGAGAATTTTCTATACGTCAGCTCGATTTAAATACACTCTGTATTGTTTTTAAAAGCAATGTTAGTCAGAAACATGAGTTAAAAGTCTGAGTATAAGCAAGTGTTTATTTTATACTACAGCAGAAATCGTTTATAACATATATACCTCTCTTGTTGCCTTATATATATCTTGTTAACACCTCTTATTGATTTACATTTAAGCTATTTACCTCTTGCCTCTTTTATATTGGCGTTACGATGTAACTCCGAGCTCTAAATAATAATAGCATTCTATTATTGTTAGTTTAGAGCCATGAGTATTAATACTATTATGAGATAGTTACTCAAATTAAGCAGATTAAAACATGAAGTATAAAGACTCATAAGTTAAAGCTCTCTCTCATGTTAAAATAACAAAAATGAATAATTAACTAATTAATTAATTTTATAATAACTTGATCATCTAGCATACTAATCCCTTTGCTGCTATGTAACACCTCTATTGATTTACTGATTTATATACTGCGTATCTTATATTGAGTTATGAATATCTGTTTAATTATGTATGCTTCTTATCAATAATAAATTGTTACGTACTACATTTGTATGTAAATTCCACAAAAATAATGATGAGTCTTATGCTCTCTAATGGCCCCGTCTGTGCGTGAGTCTTATGATCCTCTTCTTCTTCTGCGCGCTTATGCTCCTCGCTTAACTTTTGATTTACGGCAGTACTCCTAGTATATTTTGATTTTCATGATTAACATTTTTACGTGATAGAATAAATTTCTCTCTTGTGTAGTGGAATTGGTGTATGGTTTCAGCTTTTCGTCTGATAAGTTTTAATAGGCTTTGTTAACACTTACATACGATTCTCTCTCAAATTATATCATCGTATTTATTTACTCTGCATACTCCAATTGTGTGAACTGTAGTTTCAGTACATAAGTGGATGCGGCTTTTCCCTATAACTCTTACTCATAACTAGAGATGTGAACTCGTTTGCACATGTATTGATTCCGATAGATATATTATATATTATGTGATAAGTGATTTAAAGGAATGATTTATATGTGTGTACGCTATTTTTTTTCCCTAGTAAGTGATGTTTGATTATATAGCCATTATTATATTAGTGTGATGTGTGTAGTTGTTAGGTGTGTAAGGTTGATGAGCTACGGCGGGTATGTATGTATCTAGTGGTAGTAGGATAATATATATATAGGTGTATGTTCTATGGCGGGTGGTAGGGTAGGTGTTGATGTGTGTATTTTAGGATAGGTGTATGTGTCTAGTATGTGTGTTTGTATGTGAGCAACAAACCTATGTGATATAAAACCTAGCGGTAATAAATAGCCTAGCGGGTGTTCGTGTGGCATAAGTGTCATATGTGTGTACGGTGTAGTGTGTGAGCTTAGGGTTATGTTATCTTAGGGTGGGTGTATGTTTGTTTATATTGTGTAGTTGTAGGTGTGAGCTAGGGTGGTGTATGTATCTAGGGGGTTATGTGTGTATAAGTGTGTCATAGTTGTGTGTTAGGTGTTAGGTGTAGGTGTTTGGCTAGATAATATAAGGGGGTAGGTGATGTATGTTATCTTATTGCATATATATGAGTTAATGTAAGGGTAGGTGTGTTATATCATAGGGGGTGTATTAGTGTTCTAGGTATGTGTGTTTTGTGTGTGTGTTTGTTATAGTATATTATTATTATTATTGTATTATATGTTAATATGGTGTGTGATTGTGATGTGTATATATATATATATGATAGTGTGTGTGATGTGTGTGTGAGGTGTGTAAGTATGTTTTTATATTATGAGTGTGTAGTGTGTTGATGAGGCTCTAATAGCTGATTAATTTACTCTTTACTTTCTCTCTACGTTGTATTAATATAGGCATATAATTTATTAATACTAAGCTATTGATTTATAACTGTTTGTAATCTAGAGTTAAAGTTTATATGGTATGGTTATTTTATATTTCGCGGTCTCTATGCTCTCTCTCTCTCTCTCTCTCTCTTACTCTTACTCTCCTCATACTCTCTCTATCTCTTACTCTCATCTCTCTTTCATTCATTTCTCTACTCCTATATATTTTATAATATTATGCTCTATATTACTCTCACGACGATATTATTTATTATCATCTAAATTAAAAGCTATTTTTACGTTATTAATTTTTGGCAATATATATTCTATATTTACCGAATATTACTATTTATACGATAAAAATTAAAAATATTCTCATTAATAAAATAATAAAAGCCCTGGATTAGTTATTATAGTCAAATATTAATAATTAAAAAAAGACACTATTTTGGAGAATAATTAATTTCTACAATCTATACCAGCACTTTAAATTAGTTGTGTTTGAGAAAGTATCGCGAATAAGAATCTGCTCCTCGCTAAATTGATTTGTCCGCTATTTTCTGCCTCTATTTATCTATCCGGTAAGAGAATTCCTAATGAGTTTATCTTTATAACGTGTAAATGGGCATAGTTTCAGACGGCAGAACACCGAATATAAGTCGCGTTAGGCTCAACACTTGCCTTAAGCACAGGTTCCACAGAGTGAAGTGTTTTCTGTCGCTTTTCTCTCATAGTTAGTTTTCTCTGTGTGCTTACTGGATAGAGTGTCACATAATCTATATAATATCTCTCTGCTTATTTTAATAGTTATATTCACTTTGACCTTTCGGAAGTGGAGGTAATGGATTTTGTTGTCAGCTATTTCATGATATATGTGAGATGTGAGATTGTCTGCAACCAACGCAATTTTAATTATTCACACTATTTATATGTATATGACTCTCGACTAAAAAAACGTACTATGCTGCCAATGATTATTAGCTCTAATGGCTAATAGTAGCACTATAGATAGGATAAGCACTCGTTGTAGTAGTATCATATCCCTCTTCTCCAAACAGTTATTTGCTAGAAAGGGAGTTTCGCAATGATGCACTTTTCATTATTTTTTTTTCTTGGTACATCATGAAATATTATTTTATTGTTTAGTAATTGTCATTTATTCAATATAATACTATTTATAGTAATTTCAAGTTCATAATGTGAATAACAACTATAATCTCTACTCTTCCTCTCATTACTCTCTCATACTACCTCTCTCTCTCTCTCTCTCTCTCCTATATATATATATCTCTCTCTATATATTATATTATAATATATATATTATATAAATTATTAATATATAATATATATATATATATACTATATATATATATATTAATTATATATATATATATATATATATAATATATAATATATATTATTTATTATATATATTAATATTATATAATAATATAAATTAATATTATTATATATATAATATATATATAATTATTAATATATATATATAATATATTATTAATATTAATATTAATAATATTTTATATTATTTTTATTATATATTATATATTATATATATATATATATATTATATTATATATTAATATTATATTATATATTATATTATATAATATATATATATTATATATTATATATATATATATATTAATAATTAATAATTAATTTATATATAAATAATATAATATATATATATATATATTATTATTATATTATTATATATTATATAATATAATAATATATATATTATTTAATATTAATATATATATAATATTATATATATTATATTATAATATATAATATTATATATATAAATATTATTTTATTAATTATTATTTTTATATTTATTTTTTATTTATAATATTATATATAAATTTTTATATAATTTTATTTCTTCTGCTTGGGCTTATAAAACATTTAAGACATTATAATAGATAGTGAAGTAAGCTATATTTTGAAAAATTTTATACTGCTAAGTTCATAGGTTCAATGATTTTAAATTTTTAATATATTGATAATTATGGTGTTTAAATTTAGGTTTAGACCTTTCATTGAAGAGAGCATCAGACAAAGAAATAATAAATGCTCAGTCACGGTGTAGTGGATAACGGGTATAGTGAGATACGGTGTAATGGGAACGGTAGTAGGTTTATATATATATTATATATTAAGTGGAGGACGGTAACTGGCGGTGAATCTGAGGTGTGTTGGTGTTATGTATATATATAAAGGTGTTGAGAGTATGTGTGTGTTGTGGTGTATATATAGTAGGTGAGTGTTAATTGTATGCTATGTGAATGTGCTATGTCGTGGTATTTTAAAAATACATATCATGATCCTATATATATATACGTTGAAATATAAATCTGAAATATATTTCGGGTAATTAAAAATAGGGCAAGAAGGTTATAGATGATAGATTAAAAAAAAAAACGAGGATGCGAAACAGCA
>JABUQX010027692.1:50000-55644 GCA_015478945.1 Trachelipus rathkii | reverse complement strand
TCAGGGGGTTCGAGCCGACGGAGGGTCAGAGTGGGACGAAGTCCCCCCCCCGTCGTCTCCCCCGGTAGGCCGAGAACCCCGACTCTATCCATCGTTCTTGTTTACACGTGGGATTTGCTTTAGTTTAAAATAAAAAAAATCAATATTTGGCACCTTTGCGTGCTCACTCGGAGTCCGCGAGCTGCTTCCACTTGGGAGAAAATGGTAATATCATTCAAGTTTTCCAACATTTTCTAACTATTTTAAAAATTTGTCAAAAGCGTTATTTTTTATTTTTATTTTTAAATTTCATGGATAAAAATGTCTCCTGATTAATAAAATGGTTATATTATTTTTCCTGTACCTGTTATGGTTTTTTTGTTACGTTGCATGTTGCTTTCTGGAGGCTGACCTATATATATAGTATATATATAGAATATATATATATATACTAGTATATATATATATATTATATATAATTTATATTATATTATATATATATATATATTATATATATATATATATATAATATATATATAGTATATGATATATATATTATATATATATATATATATACTTTATATTAAAAGCCCTTGGAATGTTGAAAATGAACTCTCAGAAAATCTTACACTTTAATTGCATATAAAATATTTAAAAGAACATTATAGCCCTTATACTCCCTTCATGTACTTTCTCCTCGTCACACGAGGTCTCTTCAGGTTATGAAAATTTACTTATTATGGAGTTCGCAGGATGGAAGATCAATTTAGTTGGTCTTTTATTTTCTTCGTGGTGTTGTTGAAAAAGTTAGACGATTTTAAGTATTCATTGAGGATACAAATCCATTTTAACCTTTCAGCCAGGATATTTTTTTTTTGTTGTGTTTTTATTTTATTTTTTAAAATTTAAAAATTATATATACATCATATAAATTTTTAATGGCCTGTATGACTAATATTGGTCACAGAATTGAAATTGTTCATGTTGATAAGATGATTTGCAAGTGCGCCTGTGGTGGGTTAGAGCTGAGTTTGTTTTGTCATTATTCAGACATCTGTATGTTGAGCATTTCTTCTTTTCCGTCTATTGATTCTCCGATGTCTAGTGAGGTTGCATGTTGCTGTGCCACGGACATGTGATAATACTGCTTAGGGAGTGGCTTTTCTTGGTGTTTGGAGGTTTTATATGTTTTTGGGGTTAATACTGTTGGGACTTGAACAAATTGAATATTTTCTTAGGTAAATATCTTTTTTAATTGAATGGTAGGTATATTGGCGAGTTGGGCAAGAAAGACAGATTTTCCTTTTTATTTGGGAGTGGTGTATAGTACCTATTTTTGCTTTTTTCAACGTGCTTTAGAAATGAAAACTTGTCTGGATAATGTAGAGATTTAAAGATGCTAAAAATATGTTTAATTTATTCGGAAAGAAATATGGGAACATAGCCGGAGAGCACGGAGGAATAAACTTGACAAAATGGCTAATTTTGTATTGGGACGATGGTTTGATGCCCAATGTATGTAATTGGGAGCTGATGTGGGTTTTCTGTATATTGGAGATGATTGCTATTGTTCCATATGACTAGTGTATCGAGAAACGGGATGGATGAATTTGAAGGTACATCAACTGTAAACTGTACGGAGGGATGGATGGAGTTGATATGATTAAGGACATCTGTAGGGTTGATATGATGAGGCAAGGATACAAAAACATCGTCTACATATCTTACCCATAAACTATTGTTGAGGAGGGGATGAGGAAGTATGTGATAAAATTCTATCAACTCCATGAAAATGTTGCTGAGTATGGGCGATAAGGGAGAGCCCATACTCAGCCCAGAGGTCTGTTTATAAAAGTTGCCGTTAAAATGGAAGAAGTTATGTTGTAGGGATAAATTGATGAGTTGTTTCAATAAATTGAAGGGATAAGACAAGTTAATTTGGAATTCGTTTAAATAACGTTCTAATAAGTCTAATGTAAAGGGAACAGGGACCGAGGTGAACAATGAGATGGCGTCAAAACTTAGAAATCTATGTGTGTAGGGATTCTGTTGTCTGGTTCTATGTATGAAATCTTCAGAGTTTTTTAAATGAGCTGACGAAATATTGCTTATGAGAGGTTTTAGTTGTTGTGAAATCCAAGTAGACAATTTGTATGTAAGGCTATTTATGTTTGAAATGATGGGTCTTAAGGGATTATATGCAATTCAACAATCTTTGGTATTCCATAAAAATCAGAAGGGGAGTCTCAATATAAGCTTTTACATGTAACGGTATAAAATCTGTTCATGTCTTTCCAAAATCAGTTTAGATAGTGATAGCATAAAATTGGTTTTGTGAATGTTTTTGACTGGCATCTTTGTTTTAAGGGGGGTATCTATTAAATCTGTCATCAAAGTAATACTGGTAACGAGTTTTTCAATATATGTGGTTTGTTATCTTAAAATTGCCTATATCTGATTACCCTGTCTGATTCCTGTCGATAACTATATTGATGGCTTCTTTTTAATTTCATTAAGAGCCTTTTATTAAAAAAAAATTTTTTGATGGTAAGAGTTAAACTTTAGTGACTCAGATATATTAAATAACAAAATACCTTTTAGTAAATCCTTATTACATAGTAATTCACCGGTGTGACTATTCCAATTGTTGAACTGCTCCAAGAAGTTTAGCCAAGGGTCCGGGTTATCCATAGAGAAGGATAAACCGTAACCGAGCAAAATTTTTTCATATTTATCAAGTAGATACTGTGAATGATTAACTATTTTCTCTGGATTTGACATTTTACACCACATGCTATTATCAAAAATATAAGTAAATTTATTATCTAGCTGATGTTTTTTCAAGTCTATTTTTCTATTCATCGATCTATGCGCAGTATCAATCAAATCAGTAAATCTATACAAATCATTCGGGAAATCAACAAGCCAATGTGTATGAAACCTTTTGAAGCATTGATGCGTTTTTCTAAAAGTAGATTTAATTTCCTGTTTTATCGATTTCATTTTTTCTATAAGTATATCTCTATATATATCGGGAAACGGAGTTTGATTTACACTATTGAGAGAACTTGGTATCAACGTACGGGGAATAATTAAATTATTTAGACAATTCCTGATGATGTTCAGTTGATGTTTTTTCAAGTTATTTATAGTTATTCATATGTTGGTAGGCGTAAAATTTTCTCAGTAAAGGATAATCTATTCCAAGATAAACGGGCTGCATTATGTATCTTTTATGAAACTACTTGAACGTAGTGTTATATTTACTTGATATTAAAAGCCCTTGGAATATTGTAAAGTGTAACATTTCCAGAAAATCTTACACTTTAATTGCATATAAAATATTTAAAAGAACATTATAAAATATATACAAAGGTAACGAGCTTTCACCTCGTCACGCGAGGTCTCTTCAGGTTATGAAAATTTACTTATTATGAAGTTCGCAGGATGGAAGATCAATTTAGTTGGTTTTTTATTTTCTTCGTTGTGTTGTGTTGAAAAAAGGGTTTAGGATGATTTTAGGTATTCATTGAGGATAAAATCCATTTTAACCTCACCAGGATATCTGTTAGTAGATTTAAAAAGGCTAAAAATATGTTTAATTTCTTCGGAAAGAAATGATGGAGAACATAGCCTGAGAGCAATATAAAGTAAATATAACACTACGTACAAGTAGTTTCATAAAAGATACATAATGCAGCCCATTTATCTTGGAATAGATTATCCTCTACGGAGAAAATTTTACGCATACCAACATATGTTAACTACAGCTAACATCAAAAAAGTTCAACTGAACTTCATCAGGAATTGTCTAAATAATTTAATTATTCCCCGTACGTTGATACCAAGTTCTCTCAATAGTGTAAATCAAACTCCGTTTCCCGATATATATAGAGATATACTTATAGAAAAAATGAAATCGATAAAACAGGAAATTAAATCTACTTTTAGAAAAACGCATCAATGCTTCAAAAGGTTTCATACACATTGGCTTGTTGATTTCCCGAATGATTTGTATAGATTTACTGATTTAATTGATACGGCGCATAGATCGATGAATAGAAAAATAGACTTGAAAAAACATCAGCTAGATAATAAATTTACTTATATTTTTGATAATAGCATGTGGTGTAAAATGTCAAATCCAGAGAAAATAGTTAATCATTCACAGTATCTACTTGATAAATATGAAAAAATTTTGCTCGGTTATGGTTTATCCTTCTCTATGGATAACCCGGACCCTTGGCTAAACTTCCTGGAGCAGTTCAACAATTGGAATAGTCACACCGGTGAATTACCATGTAATAAGGATTTACTAAAAGGTATTTTGTTATTTAATATATCTGAGTCACTAAAGTTTAACTCTTATCCTCAAATTTTTTATAATGCTCTTAATAAATTAAAAAAGAACCATCAGATAGTTATCACGAGATCAGACAAGGGTAATCAGATAGCAATTTTAGATAAAACCACATATATTGAAAAGTGTTACCATATTCTTGATGACAATAATATATACACCCCCTTAAACAAAGATCCGTCAAAAACGTCACAAAACCAATTTAATGCATCACTATCTACTATTTTGAAAGAACATGAACAGATTATACCTACCTTAAAAGCTTATATGAACTCCCCTTCTGAATTTTATGGAATACCAAAATTACATAAAGCAAATAATCCCTTAAGACCCATCATTTCAAACATAAATAGCCTTACATACAAATTGTCTACTTGGATTTCACAACAACTAAAACCTCTCATAAGCAATATTTCGTCAGCTCATTTAAAAAACTCTGAAGATTTCATACATAGAACCAGACAACAGAATCCCAATACACATAGATTTCTCAGCTTTGATGTATCTCTCTTCACCTCTGTCCAAGGAGCCTTGAATGGATCACGATATTAAACTTCTTCAAATTAATTGATTAATTGATTAACTTGTCTTATCCCTTCAATTTATTGAAACAACTCATCAATTTATCCCTACAACATAACTTCTTCCATTTTAACGGCAACTTTTATAAACAGACCTCTGGGCTGAGTATGGGCTCTCCCTTATCGCCCATACTCAGCAACATTTTCATGGAGTTGATAGAATTTTATCACATACTTCCTCATCCCCTCCTCAACAATAGTTTATGGGTAAGATATGTAGACGATGTTTTTGTATCCCTACCTCATCATACCAACCCTACAGATGTCCTTAATCATATCAACTCCATCCATCCCTCCGTACAGTTTACAGTTGATGTACCTTCAAATTCATCTATCCCGTTTCTTGATACACTAGTCATATGGAACAATAGCAATCATCTCCAATTTACAATATATAGAAAACCAGCATCAGCCCCAATTATATACATTGGGCATATAACCATCAACCAAATACAAAATTAGCCTTTCTTTCAAGTTTATTCCTCCGTGCTCTCAAGCTATGTTCCCCATCATTTCTCTTCCGAAGACTTAAACATATTTTAGCATGGTTTAATCCTCTATATTACCCAGATAGTTTCATTTCTAAAGCACTTAAAAAAGCAAACAAAAAAACAAGTATTACAACACCACTCCAAATAAAGAGGAAAATGTTTCTTTTTTGCTCACTCCGAATAAACCTATACTTTCAATTAAAAAAATACTACCAAAAAATATTTATTTGGTT
>JABUQX010027692.1:35000-37500 GCA_015478945.1 Trachelipus rathkii | reverse complement strand
AATAGCAATTTTAAAGGCAATAAAATCTTATATGGCAATATCATTAAACAGAGAATCTCATTATATTTCTACCACGTATTTATTCCATTAATGCTTAAACTATCGCTATAAAGCAAGCATTAATAGAGATATATAAATAAGCCAAATGAAAATTGCAAATCGATAAAATAGATGAGGTAATTTAGTTTAAAAATTACTTTCAAAAATTCTTTTTGTATACATTAAACTTAGAAGAGGGTGACTGGCACCAAAAAAAAATAACGATAACGGCTTTGAATTGAAGTATAAATAAACGTGTGTAACATAGTGACAAAATTTCGCTTTTGCAGAAGCCATCACGACAGAACATTTCTCCCGATCTCAGCTGGTCTAAAGCCGTCTGTGAAAACACAAATCATCTTCCAGTGTTATTTCTACTCCGAAACTCATTCCAGAGAGGAGATTACTGAGATGAGAGGAGAGAGGGAGACAAGCAGGGATACGAGGCTACTTTAAGGCATCCCCTCTCGTATTCACTCCAACGACTTTTCCATCGTAAGCTTTGAAAAGGTGTATTTACAGATGATACACGAGACAAAAATTGGATATTAAAGTCTATTACAGAATTATATATATATATATATATATATATATATATATATATATTTATATATATTTATATATATATATATATATATATATATATATATATATAAATATATATATATATATAATATATATATATATATATATATATATATATATATATATAAAATATATAAAAATAAATATCTATGACCTATATATATATATATATATATATATATATATATATATATATATATATATATATATATATATATATATATATAGCAATAATATATATATATATATATATATATATATATATATATATATATATATATATATATTTATATATATATATATATATATATATATATATATATATATATATATATATATATATATATATATATATATATATATATATATATATATATATATATAATGAAAAGGTTGCTTAATTTCAACTTATTCCATGAAATTTAATTAAGAAAAAAATAAAAATTTAGTTACTAATATTCACATACTAAAAAATTACACAAGCGATGTTATGTTAGATTAGATTTAGAGAAATTTTTTTTGCTAAATCAAAGCTTTGCCCCATTAATATATATATATATATATATATATATATATATATATATATATATATATATATATTCATACAAATTTATTTATATATATATATATGTAATATATATATTAATAATAATAATGGATAATAATAATGTGTAATATATATATATAATATGTATAATAATATATCATATGTATATATCTAACTATAATAATATATATATATATATATATATATATATATGTATATAATGAATAATAATATATATATAATATGGATAATAATAATAATATATATGATTAATATATATAATAATAATAATAATATAATAATATATATATAATATATATATCATATATATATAATATAATATATATATATGTATATATGGATAATATAATTAATAATAATAATAATAATAATAATAATAATAATAATAATACAATAATAATAATAATAATATAACATATATATATATGCTATATATATATTATATACATATATATAATAATAATAATAATATAATAATATAATATATAATATATTTATATATAATATGTAATATATAATATATATAATATATATATATATATATATATTTATATATATATATATATATATATAATAATATATAATATATATATATATATATATATATATATATATATATATATATATATATATATACATATATATATACATAAATATATATATATATATATATATATATATATATATATATATATATAGCATATATATATATATATATAATAACCAATATATGTAATATATATATAATATATATATAATAACATATATATATATATATATATCACTAATAAATCTTGATTCAAAGGTGCAGTGGGCCAAAGAATCAATATATATATATATATATATATATATATATATATATATATACTTATATATATATATATATAATATATATATATATATAATATATATATATATAATATAATATATATAGAAATGAGATCAGAATTTAGTAATTTTTAATGAAATTTAAATCGAATACGAATTCAATATCCCTGTATTATAAAACTAGGAGCTCAATTTTATTAAAAAGCGCAAATCTGTAATAAATTGTATTTAATAACTTCAGAAAGCTTATTACTAACTCAACTCCACACAGAAATATTCTCATTGCCGAGGCAAATTAGCCACTAGCCTAGAAGGAGTCTGTCTCAAGCGAGTATGGCGACTCTGGTCGGAAGAATGAGCCAATGATTCTATATGAAATTATGAATTAAATAAATCGGTATGATCAAGTTAGCATAAAATTAACTAATTGGTTAATTATTATTATTATTATTATATATTAATATATTTTATTATTTCTTG
>JABUQX010027692.1:20000-25000 GCA_015478945.1 Trachelipus rathkii | reverse complement strand
ACTTGCTGAATTAGTGAAATTAATTCTGTCTTCCCTCGAGACTAACAAATATGCCATTGCCTTCCCAATCTGTCTCTAAGGGACAAATATGTCTTTATTTATCTCAAGACTCGTCGTCCACTCAAAACTTGTCCTTTTGTCCTTTTTTTCGGGGACTTTTTTTTTGATGACCTGACCATTAATGAAGTTCAAGGAAGGTCACTTGGAGATTTTATTGATTTTACTCTTCAGATAACATTTATATTTTTTCATTTTATGCTGCTTTGTTTAAGTATGAGTGGGTAGCAATAGAGTTGTTTGTTTATATATATATATATATATATATATATATATTTTTTTTTATATATATATATATATATATATATATATATATATATATATATATATATATATATATATATATATATATATATATATATATATATATATATACTGCCTGCTCTATATATATATATATATATTTTATATATATATATATATATATATATATATATATATATATATGTAAGTTCCCAGTGGTTCAGTGGATTAAATCAAGTCTTTTATCGTGGAAAGATCGTAATTTTCCGATGGCAAGTTCGAATCTTGGTCTGGCCATCTGAACGGACACAAAAAAATTGCCGTTAGTAGGAGATTTTCAGCAATATTTATTACAGCTTACAGTATAGTGTATTACACTAATCTCGATGCCCACACCCCACTAAAAACAGCTAACACATAAAACAGAGCAATCTATTATAACATGCAAAATCAGACTCTCTCTCATGCTTCCAGCATAAGAAGGTTCGCTCATTTGGATGAGAAACCACGCCCACGGTGGTTGAAATTTCCAAATAAGTTGAACCGAAGCAGTGCTTGCTTTCAATCCGAGATAATATTTGCATTATAATCCACTTGGCTAGAAAAACAAATACATGTAACTCAATTTAAATAACTAAAGACCCTACTCCTGTAGATAAAGACCCCCCCAAAATTTATGGGATAGAAGTTCGGTGGCAGCAAACTAACTAACTAAGTCCTCACACGCTACAATGTCGGAAGTGACCACAGGATGCCAAAGGCTAGGGTGATGATTAATTGTCATAAAAAAGTAAAATATGATAATATTTCCTAAAAATCTTAGGATACATACTGAGAAACTCTTTGAGAAAACGAACAGTTTTGAGCTAAGCTTTGCAAATCGCCTTGACATATTACAGGACCTAGAAAACATAGATACAACATGTCAAAACGAAGAAATTGTCAAGAACATACTTGACAGTGCCAGATCAGTAGCCCAACAGACTAGTCAAAATAAATAATTCAAATACTCTACAACTTTGACTTTAATGGAGAAACGACGGACTAGAAAACAGAAAGCATCTATAATAAAATTTAATATGTAGAACTATGCAAGGCCTTAAGGAAAAGCATACAGGAAGAAAGTCGACAATTTAACATGAGGTTTGTTCAAAAGACACTAGAAGAAAATAAATATATTAAAACAGCGAGGCGCGTAATGTTTAATAGGAAAAAAGCAAGTTTTTGCTTTAAAGCTTGAAGTTGGCTCTACATGCATAACACGTCAAGAAATTCTAGCAAGAGTTGGTGAATTTTTATTCTAATTTGTATGAGGAATATAATCAATCAAAAATAACAGTACCACCAAATGATGAAATGCCCAGTGTATTAGAAGAAATGGTGTCAAATGTTATAAAATCGATGAAAAATGGTAAATCAGCCTGAAATGATAGAACTTGCATTAAAATGCTAAAAGCTGGTGGCGAAACCTTGCACAAAATACTAGCAAAACTACTCTCAAAGTTCCTAAAAGAACAGAATTTTCTAGAGTAGTGAAAATACTCTAACGTCATTCTTCTATAAAAAGAGGGATCTCATGAGGACCTTAAAAATTATTGACCGATCAATCTTCTCTTAATCATTTATGAAATTTTCACCAAGATTATTCAACAAAAGGAGAATAGGCAGAATATTAAATGAAGCCCATCCTAAAGAGGAGGGTTCAAGAGTAGCTTTAGTACAATGAACCACATCCAATTAGTTCAGTAAATTGTAGAAAGGCATAACGGATATGTTTTGCCACCATATATTGCCTTTACTGACTATGAAAAAGCATTTTATTCAATGACCAGACGGGCAATTCTCAGTTTTCTTCGAACGTCTGCATTACTGATCATAAAATATAAATAAATGTTCAAAGGAAGTACGGCAAAGAGACACAATCTCGCCAGTCCTGTTCTCAGCCTGCCTGGAAGAAGATTTTCGAAAGCTAGATTGGAATCAGGAGGGTGTTGAAAATAAATGGAACCTATTTGAAACCATCTAAGAATCGCTGATGACATTGAACTCTTCACACATTACCCAGAATAATTGCAACATCACATAGAGAATCTTAACAGTAATGATGAACCCTTTGTTTGAAAATGAACTTGAAGAAGAGCAAAGTTATGTTCAATAGGTTTGCACGAGCGCAGAATATCATGGTATCCGAAGAGCGACCTCGGCCGATAAATTTCAACGGAAGGTAACACCATTAAAGAAATAGAAAGAAGAATGAATCTTGGTTGGCTCCATTTATTGATAACAAATGAATTAATAATATACAAGTATATATATATATTATAATATATATAATAATATATATATATATATAAATATTATACTATATATATATCTATATAATATAATATATATATTATATATATATATATATATATATATATATATTATATAGATTTAAATATATATCAGAGTTTACACATCACGGGCATAGCCCTATTTTAAGAGGGGAACTTCTCTAGGCAATGCTAGATAGCCTAAGTCATACGACGAGGTCGGATACCCAGGTCCTATTGTATAATGACTCCTTTCACTCGCGCTAATCCGATGATGGCTTGTACTCCAGCTCGATACTGCAATAGATTCTGCAATATAAATATTAGTATTATTATATAGTATATTATATATATATATATATATATTATATATTTATTATATATATATATAATGTATAATATTTATTATGAAAAGAATAATAATCTATATATAAATTCTTACACTAAACATATCTTATTCTATTTTATGATATTATATATATATATATATATATTATGTATATATATATTATAATATATACTATTATATATATATTAATTATATAATATATATATATATTTATAATATATATATAAATATATATATATATATTATATATATTATATAGTTATATTTTAATATTATATATATATATATATATTGTATATAAATGGTATGTGTGTGTAGGTTGTGTGTGTGTGTGTGTGGGTGTGTGTGTGTGTGTACAAATTCAATTTAATAAATCTTCTATCTCAGCTAAAAGTAATAAGGAAAATCAAAAATTTATCAGAATGACCTAAATAGCAGCAATATTTCTTTTCGATATTATTAATAAATAAAAAGAATTTACCTTTTCGAAGTGATTTTCTATAATAAAACAACAGTTGATCGTCAGTAAAAATCGGTCAACAGTAACTAGAAATGAAAGATTTCGATTTTTTTTTTTTTTTGTTTTTTTTAAGGATTTTATGATGTGCAACATAAATCATCTTTACTGAGTTCTTGCATAATGACTCGAAATGTGATATCAGAACATGGTCTGCATTTATAATGCTTTTAATATTCTTTATATCTATATTCTTCTTATTCAATCTATAGTGCCAGGGTCCCAACTCCGTAGCTTCGCGGCAACTTGCCCGCAGTATCGTTTCTGATGTTGCGCTCGCGGCTCGCGTAATCAGATTTAATAGTTTAGTAAAAATTAAATATTTTAGAAATTATGCTTATATTATATATAATATATATAATATATATATTATGATAGTATATATATATAATATAATAATAATAATTATTAATCTTGATTTTCTCTCCTTAGGGACTATGGGGAGTCTTGTGTGGTAGCGCTTGACATATCAAGGTCTTTTAACGGGTATGACACGCATCGCTACTCTCTTAAGCTACCTTCCTTTTTGGATTTCTTCCTTGCTTTGCTTACCTTGTTTAGTTTATCTTTCAGATCGCTCCATTTCAGTCTTGTTGATCAGACCTCTTCTGCCTTTATGTTAATTGTGGTGTCCTCAGGGTCTGTTTTATCTCCACTTATTCCTACTTTTCTTTAACGGTTTTCTCACAACTGCACTTCTAACTCTGTTTCCCTCTTATGCTGCTGAGTCAGTTCTCAATTCTCACTCATATTCAAATGTGCTCCCCTTGTTTGTATCTGAGTTGCCTTCTCGTCTAATCAGTTTTCCGACTCAAATTCTTGCAGATATGGTCGGGATTGTCTCATGGCTACGCATTCTTGGTGAAAATTCACTTTAAAACTCACTTCTGTGTCTTCAATATCCTCTCTCTAAACCCTCCAACTTTCTATCCCCCGTCAATGCTCTAAATGTCCATCTGTAACAATATAAATACTTCTTGATGAACATAAATAGTGATTGTCTTGGAGACCTCATATCAATCGGGTGCTAAAATGGCTCAATGAAGCTGGAATTCCTTGTCAGTATTGAGTGGAATTTTTCTCTGCTCATTACTCCAGTTATATAAGTCTTATTCGGCCCTATGGGATACTGTTATCACATTTGGGGTGGTCGTTCCACCTCCTTTGGATAGTGTTGAGGCTAAGACTAAAAGACTATAAACTGTCCAATACTTTTCAATTCATTTAACCTTGTTCTCAGCGAGGTGATATTGGTGCCCAATCTATTTTCTATAGGTATACAACACCTCTCACATTCTCAACCCTGCGTAGCCCTCTAAACAAGAGTGCAGTACTCGTCATATAGCATTGTGTGAATATTGGAGATTCAAGGTTTTTTACTCGTTGTGGTGCCTCTTTCTTTCCAACACAATCGTTTGTTGAAGCTAATTGCTTCCAATCCTTTTCCTGCGATTCATCTTTCCTCCTTTAAGTCTCCGTCATCCACGCACTCTGAGAAGAATTGCGTTAGACAAGGATG
>JABUQX010027692.1:0-12500 GCA_015478945.1 Trachelipus rathkii | reverse complement strand
AATGAGTGCCAAGTGAGTGCCACATAGTGCCAAGTGAGTGCCACATAGTGCCAACTGAGTGCCACTTTTTTCAAGCCTTTTCTAGCCTCCCCTGAGCCTAGAATAGCCCTAATATGGGTGTCTACCCCTAGGTAATAAGGATGAGGATCGAAATGGTGTATATTTTACAAGTCTTGCTAGAATGCTTTCCTACTAGAGTTTAGTATGTTTCTAACACTTATAGCACGACAGAATATACATCTAAAGAGCTACACATTTAAGGACAGGTGAACGCAAACGTTTTCAGAGTCCACGTCGCAGAGTGAAGCCCCGCGCGAAACCGCCGCGTTGCGCCCGCAGGCGCAATATTTCCGCGTAACCGCCGCCGCGGCCGCCCGCAGGCGCAATATTTCCGCGTAACCGCCGCCGCGCACGTCCGCAGACGCAATATTCCCGCGCGAACGAAAAATATATCAATGTAAACTATTCAAAGAATGTTCTTTTCAAATATACTATGAGTCATTCATTTTTTACTACAATTGTATGAATTTTTATTAAAAAACATATACTTTACATACCTTAAAGAGTAATCAGTAAATTCAATAGAGGTGGTTATTTCCTAGACCTAGGGGATTTAGTATGCTTTTGTTTACTGCTTACTGCTTTAACTCATGTTTTACTGCTTAAAATTTATTGCTTTACTGCTTTAACTTCTCTCAATTACTGCTTAACTCATATATTTATTAACATTACATACCTTAAAGCAGTAAATCAGTAAATCAATAGAGGTGTTACCTAACACCTAAGGGATTAGTATGCTTTTGTTTTACTGTTTTACTGCTTTAACTCTCTGCTTTACTGCTTTAACTCATATGTTTTAACTCATATATTTATATTTATCTAAACTTACATACCTTTAAAGCAGTAAATCAGTAAATCAGAGAGTGTTATTACCTAACACCTAGGGGCTCAGTATGCTTTTGTTTTACTGCTTTACTGCTTTAACTCATGTTTTACTGCTTTAACTCTCTGCTTTACTGCTTTAACTCTCTGCTTTACTGCTTTAACTCACTGCTTTACTGTTTTAACTCACTGCTTTACTGTTTTAACTCATATATTTATTAACATTATGTTTTCTTTTATTTTTGTTTTAATACTTTTTATTTATTATTATTTTTTATTATTTCTATTTTTATTTTTGTTTTAATACTTTTTTATTTTTATGTTTAGAATGCCGGATAGAAGCGTGCATTTCTGAAGATCAATTATATTTTAAATAAAAAATTGTTTACCGAAATTTTATTAAAAACCTTTTTATATATACGAGTTTTAGGGGTAGTAAAATCGCATTTTTTCATTTTAAAGCATTTATTACATAATTAGAAACTATAAAATCATTGACATACAAATTTTTAGCATCAAATATATTTACAAGTTTATTAAAACATACATTATTTAAAGCACATAATGAAATAAATACAATAGACTCCACATAAATTAGAATATAAGGGTTGAACAGGGTAAGACATAGTTTTTACACAGCTTACATTATTATATTTTAAAAATAAGGTAATATAATGATTATTCAATATAAATTTTAAGTTCAAAGAATCAATTATGTGAACAGCATCGTTTTTTGCTCTATAAACGGAGATCCAATGTCCTGTTGAGGTGATGTGACGAGGCAATGTATTGAATATGAAGCAGGTATCCTTCTCCAACTTTACAGAGTTTATTTCGTTAATAGCGAACACACCTAAAAAGCGATGTTCATTTTTAAACACCGATTTTATTTCCTCTTCATTTATCTTTAATAATTCAAAAGTACGTTGCGTACTCTGTCAATTTCAATGAGTTGAGGATGCTCAAGATAGACCACTACAGTGATTGGTGATGTTTGTAGACTTGATCCAAAAGAGAGACTTAGTCCTAAGGTACCCTTTCTCAAAATGTTTAAATGATAGGCCGTTACAAGCTGAAAGGTCAGCATGTGAGATCATAGGCATATAAATTACTATTCTTTGTGTATTCTTCAAGATTTAAACCTGTCCATTCATTACTGATACATATTTGGCTATTAAGTCGTAAAAGAACGAGTACAGAGAGATAGGTCTACGTTGTATAACATTTCATAATCACGTCCGTGAGGTAGTCCATTCACATGTAAACTGATGCCCCTGAGTCCGTAAGGTGTGAATTTATAGGGTGACTTTTTATAATTACCGGAGTAGGCTTCATGTTCCACAATCCCTATTATTACTTTCTGTGGTAAATTTTCGTTCACAATGTTAGGGATATTGATACTCGAAAATCCTTGAGTGAAATTAAATATCTTGGTTTCAACTCTCTTAATAGGGTACTTTGCTGTAGTATTCAAAAACGAATTTTCAATTTCCAAATGACGCTGTAGTGATAATTTTCACTTTTCTGACATAGAGATAAGCTTCCAACAGTTTGAAAACAGGTTCGGGACATACAGCTGTAGCAGTAGGTTTACTTTTTATTTTAAGAGCAAATTGAGCACTAGACGTGATAAAATGATTCTAGTATCTACAGATGATAGAATGAGGTCTTTCTTGAGAGAAGATATTCGCCATTTAATCGTCCGTAAATTAATAAGTATATATTTTATGACTTTTAGCTGCTTTATCTATAGATGCAGCTTCATCTTTGGAAACTATAAAAACACATGATGGGAGATGGATTGTTGCATCGTCTGAATTAATTTTAACAAATGTTCTAATAGCTTCTATAAGGATAATTAGCCGCTGATGCACCTAGTGAAGTGCCGTTAAGATAGACTTCAACCTGAGTGAAACATGTATACAGGAAATTTGATTCTGTATATACTATATGGTCATCACCCGAAGGAAGATCTGTACCATCAGGTTTTGTGAATTTCGTTTTTACATATAAAAACACATTAGATGGGTCTAGGTATTGATCAGAAGTACCTGGAATATTGAACTCTAGAGGAACATCTGTATTGGTAATTGAATGCAGAGGATTAATACTGATAAAGTTGGAATCGCTAACGCTAATCTGTGTAGGGTTCATGGAGAAGAGATCCAATTCACTCTTACAACAATCAGGACTAGAAGGATGAAGGAAATGCATCTTGCATGTGCGAGTTCTGGTCGTATAATGAACATTTTCATGAAAAACGTTACTTATATACAGTAATACACACCTCGTATAAAAGTTATCAGTTAGTAATTAAATAGCAAATACATCAATACATTTTTTCTTTAGAGGTTTTTTCCGCTTAGGCTTTTTCTTTATGAATCTTCTTGGTGTATCGACCCGACCTGGACATTTACGCCTTATTATCTACGCTTAAGCATCATCCAACATCTCATCTGAAACATCGGCAATACGTATTTTTTTAGTGCTGTACGAGGATTATTTCCTGCAGCAATATCTTGAATAGTATGCACACCTGTTCTTATAGCTTTTTTACCTATATATTCCCCACCTCTCCTGAGTAGAGGCCTTGCACTTCGCCATAGCTTGGCAAAAAATCCACCAAGGCCATACCCCCTCTGCATTTTTGATCCTCTGAATACCCTTTCTTCTTCCATTATTACAGGAGTGTCTTTCTTATACTATCTTTACACTGTGAGAGTATGTTAATGAATGAAAAAATATATCTGACTACACCTCTTATATATTCCATTATGCTGTAATTACTGCAGCTGTTTCTTTCTAATATGAACTTTGCATAACAATGCGCCGTATGTAAAGGGGAAAGGATTTCCTTCTACATCTTTTATATGCACGCGTACAGAGTCAAAATTTGATCTATTCAGAGGTAGATAATGAACATTAGGGAATGTTTTACTTTACTCTCTTTGGGAAAATATACTACTCTTAATAAAGGAGCTTTAGTATTACCTACATATTGATGATCAATTATATTTGTATATACATATGCCATACCTGGATGATTGAGCATCTCGGATGGGGTACATGTATAATGCAGTACTCGATCTGCTTCATCTTTTTGTTCATGTGGAGTCATGCGGTTATTCTCCACAGATAGTATAACCCTCTTCAACATAGTAGGGATAGTCATGAAGTATATCCACTCAGCATCACGTCGTACGAATATTGTTTTACGCTGCCATGCGTTGATCGTTCGAAAAACATGTCACGGTCTCGTAGGTTGTACACTTACTTGTTGAGCTTAAAGATTTATTACTTTATTCTTTCATAGGTACGATTTCAGTTTTGTACACAAAGTCCTTACAACATAATAACTCGTATCAAAAGAGAACGTTTAATGACTAAAAAATACAGGCACCGATTTAAAATATGACTTCCGCAAGTAAATTCTTCAACGAAGTATTCTTTTGTAGCAAATGTTGTCGTATTCAGCTTTTTGGCAATTGTAGTCCTTTTCAGATAACGAGTATCTTCCACTTGTAATATAGTTTCAACACATTCTACACTTCTGTACACCCCTCCAGAATAGATTGTGAGGTAAATTTTCTATTGTCCGTTATTATATCATTTCACATTAATCCTACTTTCGTATGCCTCTCTTTTCAAGGTATTAGGATTCATTTAACACAGTTGTTAAAATCCGAGAGTTTATTGATCAGGATTGTAAATCAAGGGGCGAAGACGGCAGAGTTTATATAAAAGTGATCTACACTCTCCATGATTGTAATGCCAACTGATTAATAATTCTTAACTTCACTTGCTTTTATATAAGTATTAAACTTGGCAGGGTATCCCCTCCATTTCACCAGATACTGCTTATTTTTTCCTTTACCTCTCGTAGCTAATATTTTTTCAATTTTATATTCATGAGTTACAGGATTGAACCTTACTTTTTGTATTTCTTGTTTATAAAATCCTCCTTTTATCTTTTCACCATCTAAATCTTCCAGGTAATATAACTTTAAACTATCACGACTGAATGGATGGATATTGTGGACCTTAAAAACTTCCGTAGTCCAACCGGATTCATATCCTTTTCTAAACCTTTCTTCTGTTCGAGAAACTCTTACATAATCGTTTACCTTTATTCCTGAATTATCTTTTATTTTGTTTTCTTTTTCACCCATATGCGCTATACACCGTCTAGTTTTTGACATTTCTAAAGGCGATGTCTTTATAGTTCTATGGTAAGATCTGTTATAAGAATAAGCTAGATCGTCCAGTATATCAATATATTTAAAAGTATTCATTTTAGTAAAATACCTATGCATGCGTTCTTTAATAGTACGCTGGACTCTTTCAACTATTGCCGCTTTGTTTACGGAAAATGTATTGTAATAGCTTATACCATACTCCCAAGTCAGCTCCTGAAACTCTCGACCCTTGAATTCCATTCCTGAATCTGTCCAGAATGATTTAGGTGTTCTCCTCTCATCCTTAATTTCAAGTACTGCAGTGGCAACTGTGACTGATCTTTTATCTTTTAAGGGCTTCAACCACAAGTATCTAGAGTATACGTCAATAGTAAAAAGTATGTATTGAAATCCTTCATTATAAGAGCTATATTTAATCATTTCGGATAAATCTAATTGCCATACACTGTCGAGCTGTGGAGATATGGTTTTCCGTGTAGGAAATTTTTTTCTTACAGGTTTATGTAGAGTAAATGCCTCTTCACCCTCTAAATATGCTTTTAACTCTTTTTTCTCAATATTAGGATACCTTAAAGCAAACCTGGTGAAACCCCCAAAACTATTTGGTTCCCTCAGATTGAAGTAATACTTATCAACTACCTCCTTTGCCTCCATGTTGGCTACTGACCCACATGTAAATGCTATATATATATATATATATATATATATATATATATATATATATATATATATATATATATATATATATATATATATATATATAACAAAAATATTATTATATAAAGACACAAGGGTTTTAAAGAAAAGGTTTAAAATAACATATTTATTTATATACAAGCATTACAACTAAATAAATATATGATAATACATAATTACGATTTAATCCAAATAGGTTTATTATAAGTTTTTCTTATTCGGCCTCTGGTAACACGTTTAAATTTATCTGAAGCGTAAGAAGTACCAGAGGGACTTGAATCAGGTCTTGGAGTAACGGGGATATTATCCAAATCTGCTAATCGTTGTGTATTTAAGATTAAAGTTCTGGGGAAATTAATAGTCTGAAGTTCTTGTTTGATATCATTCCATCCTTTTACAGGACCTTTCTTCCAGTTACGTGAGAGATCAGCTATCAAATCCACAATATTTGATCCTTTAACTACTTCATCATCAATTACGATCTGTCCTGCTTCATTCAAAGTTAATTGGTCTTTTAAAATATTATATAAAGCTATTCCTGATTTACGTACTCTAATAGGTAAGCTCTCCTCTAGGATATTTTTAAATTTATCTTCATTTTTCACTTCAAGTTTTACTTCATTAGGAATATCTACATTATCGGTTAGCGGGATACGTAGGGATGGATGTAGGTGCAAGTCTTTAAGATCTATCAATTTTTGTATGGCATCTTGGTATAAGATGCGTTTCTCATGGATGTTAATGTCTGAATTTAATATTCTGTACACTTCTTTCTCGTATTTGGTTATCTGTTCAACTTTAGGATCTTAAGTTATGAGGTAGAGGCGCTGAAAAGATACATGAATCGTTCACAATTTAAGGATTCTGTTGGTGAGCTGTTGTTGTGATGTGAAAGAGGTTGTAATGTCAATGCATTGGGCTGTAATATCTGCGTATGTGGGGGTTGTGAATGATGAAACTGTGATTGTGGATTTTGCGCAAGGTGCGGCAATAACTGGCCATATTGAGGTTGTGAATGCTGAATCTGAGGAACTGAATTCAGTACCGATGCTGTATTATTATACTTCATTTTCTCATACTCATTATGAAGTACAGCAACCTTTCTTCATCTATGGGGAACAACCAACTTAGTTATCAATGAATCTTTAACTGATAAGAGTATTGGTTGCAAATCTTTTTATAAAGGTTTAGTAACTCTGGTTTATTTTTTTAGCTGTTAGCATTTAGGGAAATGTTCATAATGATGTTTCTCTTCTGCCATATCTCTACTTTCTGAGGTCTGTTTAAGGAACATTTCCTTTTATAAGATTTAAACAGACTTCACATACACACTGGATGAATTTCTCATCCTCACTAATTAGTTTACGTTTTTCAGAAGGTTTCAGTTTTTAAATTTTTTTATAAGAGGTAGATACTTTGCAGAATACTTTGCAACTAGAGCACTCATTATTCAGGTATGTATACAGTTTCTATCTCATAGGGTAGAATGTTGGTACGGAGCAACACTCTGTACGTGTTTTTGGGGTGAAGTTCACACATCAAATAACCGTGAGGGATCGAAGTAACCTCTTTATATACTTTTAAGAACTCTTTCCTTTGAAGGGGAAACATTTGAGTTGCCAATACATTAATTTGACTCATGTCTCTTCTCTGTCCAAACAACAGTAAATACTGTGTTTTTAAAAAGAAACACTTCGCATATGCTTGCTTTGATGAAAAATATTCTGTTATGAAAAACACCGAGATATTTAGATGGTGAGAATAAACTGTGAACGCTTCTGCTATTTCCAAATTCAATTTGTGCATTAAATCATCTAATACAATAATTTTGTGACCATGTATATTATCCAACGAATCGTAATATCGATACGCCTTCATGAAATTTGAAGTCACATCTTTTATTCTTTAAATTTTCCTGAAAAACCATATAACACCATTATTATTTTTACAGGGGTTGCTTTCCAAAAATCTATATTTCCTTTAAAATATTAATAATAGAAAGGTTTACCACATCCTGTAGGGCCCCAGCTTACAAGACATGTAGCGGGACTTCGGAACGTAAATTCTCCACATCCATACTCGTTAAGTGAATAATGAATAATGAGATTAATTAAAGCTGGTAAAGCAGTTAAAGTACATGTTTTAATAAAATTTTTCAATTTATTATAAATAAAATGTTTATATAACAGAAACTCTGTGTGTTTTTTTCTTACATTACAAATTAAAAATAAAAAAGTATTTAAAACAAAAATAAAAATAGAAGAAAATAATAAAAAAATAATAATAAATAAAAAGTATTAAAACAAAAATAAAAGAAAAATTAATGTTAATAAATATATGAGTATAAAACAGTAAAGCAATGAGTTAAAACAGTAAAGCAGGAAGTTAATAAAGCAGTAAAGCAGAGAGTTTAAGCAGTAAAGCAGAGAGTTAAGCAGTAAACATGAGTTAAAAGCAGGTAAAGCAGTAAAAACAAAAGCATACTAATCCCTAGGTGTTAGGTAATAACACCTCTTATTGACTTACTGATTTACTGCTTTAAGGTTTATGTAATGTTAATTAAATATTATGAGTTAAAGCAGTAAAAACATATGAGTTAAAGCAGTAAAACAAGAGTTAAAGCAGTAAAGCCAGTAAAAAACAAAAGCATTTACTAATCCCTTAGTGTTAGGTACACCTCTATTGATTTACTGATTTACGGCTTTAAGGTTATTTGTAATGCTAATAAATATAGAGTTAAAGCAGGTTTAAAACAGAGAGTTAAAGCAGTAAGAGAAGTTAAAGCAGTTAAACCATGAGTTTAAAAGCAAGTAAAGCAGTAAAAAACAAAACATAACTAACCCCTAGGTGTTAGGATAACACCTCTATGATTTACTGATTTACTTGCTTTAAGGTATGTAAAGTATATGTTTTAAAAATTTCATACAATTGTAGTAAAAATGAATGACTCATGTATATTTGAAAAAGAAATTCTTTGAATAGTTTACATTGATATCATATTTTTTTGTTTCACCGGGAATATTGGTCTGGCGGAGTGCGCGGCTCGGCCGTTACGCGGAAATATGGCCTTCGCGGGCGCACGCGGCAGGCCCGGTTAGCGGAAATATTGCGCTCAGGCGCAACGCGGCGTTTTCGCGGCGGGGCTCACTGCGACGTGGACTTCTGGAAACGTATTGCGTTCAGTGTCTCCCAAATGTGTAGCTCTTAGATGTATATTCTGGCGTGCTATAGTGTTAGAAAAATACAACTCATAGTAGGAAGCATTCTAGCAATTGTAATATGCACCATTCGATTCCCTATACCTTATTACCCGTAGGGGTAGACACAATATGGGCTATTCTAGGCTAGGGGAGGCTAGAAAAGGCTTGAAAAAAGTGGCACTCAGTTGGCACTATGTGACACTCACTTGGCACTACTATTTGGCACTCACTTGGCACTCATTGGGCCTCACTTGGCACTCATTGGCACTCATTGGCACTAGGAACCGACCGGGGCCCCGGCCCCGGCCCCGGCCAAAAATCAGGAAAAACCCGGGTTTTCTCGAGTTTAACGTTAAATTTACACTAAATATAGAGGGTTAAATTCAAACATAAATAAAAAAAATATATTTTAATTCCATTACTCCATTGTTATATTTGATGCAAAATATATAAACATACCTAATATAATCAATTTTTTTTTGTATTTACTATGATTTCAAATTAAAATTGAGGCCAATTATTAATTTTTCTGATTTTTACATAAATATTCGAAATTTGATATATCAAACGAATTCGGAAAAAGAAATAAATATAATTGTTAAAATATTAATGTATTTATTTATTTAAAGTAAATATCTTCAAGAAAATCAAATATTTTCCGAAATCTCTTTTCAAAATTATTTAATTAATTGAATTAATATATATATATATATATATATATATATATATATATATATATATATATATATATATATATATATATATATATATTATTATATATATAATATAATATATATATATATATATATATATATAATATATATATATATATATATTATATATATATATATATATATATATATATATATATATAATATATATTATATATATTTACTTTAGAAGGAAGCCCTTGGATTCTTTTTAGTGTTATGCTTTACTGTCACTTCTTTTATTACTAAATGTACACAAATTAAAAAACATTGTTAAAGACACTTTTTTTAATGAAATAAATTTTAAAAAGGAGAAATTTCGTCCCGACACGCGAGACCTCTTCAGGCTAAGGAACTGGATTCTTTCTATCTTCATCAGTTCAAGTGTGTTTCAGTTTGTCTGCTTTTTTCTTCATGGTGTTGTTGAAATATTTTGATGTTTTTCAGATATTCATTTTGTATTAAAAATCTGATCTTACTTCACCGGGATGCTTTATTGTAGTTGTTACTTATGATAAAGCAAAAGGATTGCCATTCATTTTGCGTGGCTCGTGTGATTGATATTTCTGATCATCTTTATATTGTTGCAAATTGATAGAGTAGCCTGCGTTACGCCTATGACTTGTTAAAGCTGAATATATGCTGTCCTTGTGCAGGTCATCTGTATGTTGATTTTTTTCTTCTTTTGCAAATATATTGTTTCACCTAATATGGTTTTATTGCAAGTATTGCAGGGATGTGATATAATACAGCTTTGGAGGAGATTTTCTTTTCGTTTTTGGGGTTTGAGAATGTTTTTTAGGGTGATGTTATTTGATGGAATGAGGCTAATATTTTGGTAATATTTGTTTTTACGAATATAATGGTAATTGAGGAATTGGTAAAAATGAGTGTTGCTATTTTTTCGGGGGAAAGGTGCTACAGTACCTCTTTTTGCTTTGTTAAATGCTTTTGTTGATGAAAAACTCAGGATAGTAAGGTGATTTGAAAGTATTGTGGTTGTATTTAGTTTCTTGTGCTAGAAGAGGCTGAGAGCATATACGAAAGGCACGGAGAATAGAGATGACAGAACAGCTAATTTTGTGTTTGGGGAATGATTAGTATAGCCAATGTATATAGTTTGGTGCGAATGTTGGTATTCTAAATACAGGAAATGAGAGTGGGAGTGATTGCATGTGATTAGTATCGAGGGGGGGGGCTGGAAGGGGATAGAGTTGTTGGAAGACATTTCTATCGTATACTGAACTGAAGGATGATAGAGTTAAAATAGTTTAGGACATCATTAGGGTAGGTGTTGTGAGGGAGGGAGACAAAAATGTCATCTACATATCTAATCCATAAACTAATTTGTTTAATAAATGGTGGGGTAAATATGATAAAATTCTGTTAGTTCCATATTTATGTTACTGGAGTATGGGAGACAGTGGGATCCCATACTCAGGCCGAAGTTTGTTTCTAATATTTGCCATTAAAATGAAAGAAGTTGTGTTGTAATGAGAGATTAATGAGCTGTTTCAATATATGAAACGGGAAGGCCAATCTCTCATTACAACATAACTCCTTTCATTTTAATGGCAAATATTACAAACAAACTTTCGGCCTGAGTATGGGATCCCCACTGTCTCCCATACTCAGTAACATATATATGGAACTAACAGAATTTTTTCATCTTTTTTTACCCCACCAGTTATTAAACAATAAATTTATGGATTAGATATGTAGATGACATTTTTGTCTCCCTGTCTCACAACACCAACCCTAATGATGTCCTAAACTATTTTAACTCTATTCATCCTTCAGTTCAGTATACGATAGAAATGCCTTCCAACAACTCTATCCCCTTCCTCGATATCTTAATCCCATGGAATAACAATTACTTGCAATTTACTATATATAGGAAATCAACATTCGCACCAAACTATATACATTGGCTATCAAATCATTCCCCAAACACAAAATTAGCTGTTCTGTCATCTCTATTTCTCCGTGCCTTTCGTATATGCTCTTCCCCTCTTCTAGCACAAGAAACTAAATACATCCACAATACTTTCAAATCACTTTACTATCCTTGAGTTTTTCATCACAAAAGCATTTAACAAAGCAAAAAAGAGGTACTATAGCACCTTTCCCCCGAAAAATAGCAACACCTCCTTTTTACCAATTCCTCAATTACCATTATATTCGTTAAAACAAATATTACCAAAAAATATTACCCTCATTCCATCAAATAACATCACCTTAAAAAACATTCTCAAACCCCCAAAACGAAAAGAAAATCTCCCCCAAAGCTGTATATATCACATCCCCTGCAATACTTGCAATAAAACATATATAGGTGAAACCATAGATTTGCAAAGAAGAAAAAATCTACATACAGATGACCTGCACAAGGACAGCATAAATTCAGCTTTAACAAGTCATAGGCGTAACACAGGCCCCTCTATCAATATCAACAATATAAAGATGATCAGAAATATCAATCACACGAACCATCGCAAAATCATGGAATCCTTTTGCATTTATAATGGTAACAACTACAATAAGCATCCCGGTGAAGTTAAGATAGATTTTATACAAAATGAATATCTGAAAACATCAAAATATTTCAACAACACCATGAAGAAAATAACAGACCAACTGAAACACACTTGAACTGATGAAGATCAAGAAAGAAATCCAGTCCCTTAGCCTGAAGAGGTCTTGCGTGTCGGGACGAAAATTAGCTTTCCTTTTTTAAAATTTATTTCATTAAAAAAAAAGTGTCTTTAACAATGTTTTTAATTTGTGTACATTTAGTAATAAAATGAAGTGACATG